>VOIH02000084.1:0-79673 GCA_007844105.2 Rhamnella rubrinervis
GAAGGTCGAGATATTTCAGGTTCCTCCAAAGAATTGCTCTATATTCGTCAATGAAGTGTGAGAAAGATTACGATAAAACAGCGAATCTGTTTACATTCCATAGCCATTCTGGAACTTGGCCTTGAATTTGGTTGTGCGAAAGGCTTAGCCATTGTAAATTAGACAAAATCCCAAGGAGTGGTCAGGTTGACTGAACAAAACCAGTCAAGTAATTTGATGAAAGATTTAAGAGGAGAGATTCACTTGTTGAAAGAACATTGACAATGGAAAGCATCCACGTAGTTTGTTATTACTCAAATCAAGGTATCGCAAAGAAAAACTTTCAAATTGGTGGGTGTGACCAGTGAATTGGTTATTTCAAAGGTATAAAACTATCAAAGATGGAATGGAATATAACCAATTGGATATTGTCCTTGTGAGCAAGTTATTGGATAAGTCAAGATATTCTAAACTCCATGGAGCAGGACCAAATGATATATTTTCGGAAGGATAAGGTAAAAAAGAAATTTGGGTGGCATTATAGCTATAAAATCTAGGAAGTTGACCTATAAAACTCTTGCCTGCGAGATTTAAATCTTCCATACGTTTTAGATTCAGAGACGACCATGGAATGTGTCCACCAATATTGTTATCGGAAAGGTCCAAGGACATTATTTGTGTAAGGTTACTAAACAGCAGTGGATATGAACCTACAAATTGCAGCTTCGAAAGATGCAACAGAATCAAATACTTCAGATTTCTAGTTAAATCAGGTATATCTATTAAGAATTTTGTGATAGAGAGATCCAACTTCTTAAGTGAACTGCTCAATTATATCTAGGCAAGAATCCCCTTAGATTCTCATTACCTCCCAAGTCAAGTTGTTCAAGTTTAGGCAGGTGGAAAATGGTATCTGGTGAATTCCTTGCAACCCACAATTTGAGAGCCGGAGAGACGTCAAAGAAGAAGACAAATTCATCAAGGAAACAGGTTCAACATTCGACATATCAACACGAGGCAGATCAAGTACTTGGAGGTTGGTTAGGTTTGCCAAAATTCTTTTAAAGGTAGATGTCGTTAGTCTCAATTGTTGCGTTGAATCCCACAACTATATAGACGAAGTGTTCTTAATTTAGAGAGGTACGAAAATTGTGGTGGTATATGACCTGACAGATTAGCCCCAAATATTTCAAGGTGCTGCAAATTCGAAAGCTTACCAATTTCATGCGGAATTGCGCAGCCTCTAAAATCATTGTATGAGAGATTTAGAGTCTGCAGATGGTGGAGGAGGAAAAGACTGCTGTTTGAATGGATGATTCCTGAAGTCCACAGCAAGAAAGATTAGGCCGATCACATGACCTGTTATGTTGTCACACGTGACTCCACTCCATGCACAACAATCTGAGCCTCCCTCCCAAGAAGTTGTGGGAGTAGTACCATCACAAACAATAGCGTAAGAAACACTGTCACCAACGGAAAATGAGTTCTTGAATTGGAGTAAAGCATAGCTCTCTCATCACTGTGGCACAATGGAAAAGAAGGAGAAAGAGATAATGAAGAAACATAGGCAGAAAAAGATAACAGGAAGAGGACTATACAAAGGCATGGAAACCAACCCATTAAGAACTTTTAAGATAGTGTATACCAGCTGAGAGACAAATGAATAAAATGCACTGTCAGAGACTTATACTGTACCACTTGAAATCTGTGGGTATTTATAATTTGCCATGCATGCTCATGTGAACTAGATAACAAAAATCTGCCCTCCCATGCCAAATTCCCTACTATATTAACCATTTTCCTAGTAAAATAAGGCTTTTAATTAATGCATTATTTGTTCTCTTCTAACTTTATGACTTTTGAATTTCTATATTAACCATGGAATAATGTGGATCACGCTCCCCAATCAATTAAAAAAATACCACATGCACTAGTGAAAGATCGATGGTCGCAATTCAAAACTAGATGGGAGCCAAAACCATATAAATCATATTAACAAATGTATAGGTTACTGTGACACAAATGAAAACACAATCACAAAACTCTTCTTTTCTTTTAAGGAAAAAAAAAAAAGATGATCTTTCAAAAGGAAAAGACGACAAAAAGAAAAGTATGGACTATATATGAATCTTGTCACCACCAGCCTAATTGATACTAGAAAAAAAAAATCAAAATAAGCATGGGGATTAAAATATTAGGAAAATTAAATTGTTTAATTTTTAGAAGGTGTTTCTGAAAACATTCTTTCATGGAATGTGAATAATTAGGTAGGGTTTGTTGGGGCTCAAAGAACCATGCGTGTAATAAAAAACTAAGTATCTAATGGCACTAGTAATAGATAGTAAAATAATGGGGAGACCCTTTTCTTATAATTTTTAATTTAATTTTTGAATAATATGGAGATACCCTTTTCTTATTTATTTATGCTCTAATATTAATAATTAAGCAAAGCACAGCGCTCGTCATTGTGGCACAATGGTAAAGCAGAAGCCGGAGGAGGAGAGGATAGAGATGATGAAGAGAGACGTAGGTGGAAAGAAATAATAGGAAGAGGAAAACATAAAGCCATGAAAACCAAACCATCATTAATAATTATGATATAATGATATTCTTTACCCTCCCAATTTGTGGGATGTATCTATATATATATATATATATATATGCGATTCTGTCTAATTTGCAATATGTGAACCAATAAGTAACAAGAAATGTGCCTTCACATTACAAATTTCTACGATTAACCATTCTCTTCGGAAAAGAAACTTTTAATGCATTATTAATCATTCACTTTATGACTTTGAATTTCTTTAATTCTAGTACCACATAGAATGTGGATCCCGCTGCCCAATTAAAAATAAATAAATACTGCACTATTTTACCAAGAAATACAAAATACCACACTAGTGAGGGTCGGAAGTCAACACCAGATGGGTTCCTAAAACCATATAAAACATTATCAAATGAAAAGGTTTAGTTTTTACATAAACAATATTATATTTCTATAATGGAAAACACAGTCACAAAAATCTTCTTATTCTTCTTCTTTTTATAACATTAAAAAAAAAAAAAAAAGCGGCAAAAAGGAAAGTAGGACTATCAATCTTCTCACAATTGAAATAATTGATGTTATCAAAAATTAAAAAATACAAAGCAAATCAATCAAAATAAAACTGTTTCAACAACCAACTATGGCCTACACATGTGAAACCACAGAAATCAACGTATGTGGAATTTACTACTTTATCTATTAGCTTAGCTCATGGCATGTTGATAGTTAATAGCAACCAAATGCTGCATGCAATATGAGTTGGAAGAAACAGATCTATACTTTTGTAGCAACGACAATTTCTGTCCAGTCATCAAAATTTAAACACAATATATATATATATATATATTCTGCTAATTAAACAAACACAATATTTCTTGATATGTATGTATTACCACTGGCAAGACATCTGATTCATAGAATTTTCCTACAAGGTTGATTTTCACTTACCTAACCATTCCACCACTCCAAATGGGACAATTGGACGGCTATTCGACCTTTCGTTGTCTAATTGATGCATAAGTTAGGCTTAAACACATTAGGGTTAAGCTGAGTGAACATTACTTTTTTTTTTTTTATGAATAAGAAATGCATTAAGCAGAAAAGGCGGCCTCACAAAGAGGCTTACAATAAAAGACAGGCTCTACTTTGTCTTTTCTAGTTACAACAGAAAGACAACTAGGTATGAAAGAAAAAATTCATCTCCCAATGAGTACAAAAGGAAAATTTACATCTAAAAGATCATTTTACAGTACTGTCTGCGAACATGTTCGAGCTTTTTGCATTTCAGATAAGCTTCCACTCCATTGGAAAAAGAGCCTCCTCTACAGCCAATGGTCAGGTATCTTGTATCCCATCCACAAGGGTCCAAAACTAGAATTAACTTCCTTAATCATTTCTAAAGAATCTGAAGACGACACAACGTTGTGCAAAACTTTGCCTCTGAAATATCTAGAGCCCAAGCATATAATCAAACGTGATGAACATTACTCGTTAGTCTTCCAAGCATATAATCAGATACTAAAAGGTTTGAAAACTAATTTCTTTCTTTTGTATGTGAAGAGTAAAAGTGGATGCATATAGTTTGTTGTTACTCAAAGCAAGTAATTACAAAGAAAAACTTTCAATTATTTTCACCAAGATTGTCCTTTAGCTTTCGATATTAGTAAACAACTGTTAACTTCCATACACCCACACAAACAAACATAAATTCTGGTGACAAACTAATCTGTACAAGATAACAATCCTAATGCCTTCTTAATAGTATTTACTACTACAATTAATGTTTTGACAAAATCATTATTTTATATTTCCAACAATGCCCTCTCTTTACAACTGTAACTAACTCATAAAGAAAAAGCTACAGGAATAGCATCTTTTACTATCCAGGAGCTCTTTCTCTATTCAAGTCTAACTCATTTATGACATGAATAGAGAAGCATGATTCCTTGCAGAAAAAAGAAAAAAGAAAAATGAAAATCAGATCAAAACTGTCTCTGTTTGTTCGAATGGATAATATTTACCCAGAAAACATTAATTTTCCAAGAAAAGTAAAGTCAATTCAGATAATAAGCTCAATCCTTTGCCAAATAAAAATAATAATAATAATAATAATAATGCTGAATATAATTCTAGAAAAGCAAAAGGTCCTCGAAGTAATAAAAATCATTTTAAAATAAAATAAATTAATTTCGAGTAACCTGGTAATTCATTGATGTTTTCGATTTCAATAAATAATTTAATGTTTTTCTCTTTATCATTATCCTTTATTTTTCTGTTTTATTACATTTTTACCTCTCGTCTGCTTGGCCTTTCTTATATGTATTTTCTACTTAATTACTTCCGATCTTATGTGTAAATTGATTTAATTTTAAATTATACAGGTAAAAGAAAATTAATTTTGTATTTTTTCTTCCATGAAAATTTAATTATGTGATTTGAGTTGTCATTCGGCTAATTTTTAAACTGGACTGTAGATTTTAATGGCCTGTTGAGATCCGAAGAGAAAAGCCCTCTGTCTACGGTGCACTGAGCAACTCAATTCTACTGTATATTATTTACCAACGCGCGGAAAGAGCAACAAAATTCAAAACTCTGTTTAACTGACCAATTTTTTTATTAAAAGAAAAGAGTGCATTTAAAACCTTTTACATGGCATGGTTACTTCCCACTTCATCAGCGAGCTTTACTCTTTTAAGCAATTCACACAATCGTTCTCCTCCAATCCATCTCATAAGCTGAGCAATCCTTTTCTCTGAAAGCACTGCGTATCCAATTGATATTCCAATGACCATTCCACATCCGAATCCAATCAGTACGATCATCCAGCCAATCCCATTTGTTTGCTCGTCCTCATCTTCTTGTCGGAAGTTTGAAGTCGAAGGCTGTTGCACATGGTTGCCACATGATTTGGACAATGGAGGCCCACATAAGTCCAAGTTTCCTCCGTAAGAATTATTCCCAAATGTCTGAAATTGCGTGCCCCAAGGAATGCGTCCGACCAATCTGTTTTCTGAAAGATTCAACGCCGAAAGAATTTATATCCGCCAGTTGCTGAGGAATTAACAACAAGCACATTTGATGAGAGGTCTAAGGACTCGAGCTCACTTAGATTTCCCAACGATGGTGGAATAAAACCATTCAACTTATCATGAGAAATGTTTAGCACTTTGAGTGCTTTGAGCTTAATTGATTCCGGAATCTCTCCCTCGAAATTATTGCCTGACAAATCAATGGTGGTGAAAGTGACTAGGATTTTCACAAGCTGATGAAGGTGGCCTTTCATTTCCACAGACACAGAATCTTGGTAGTAGGATAGATCCCCATGTATTCTAAACCCATCTGTCTCCATCATAGCCTCAAATTCTCAAAAAGTTTTGTTGGTAAATTGCCGCTGAACTTGTTGTGGGAGAGGTCCAAGATCCGCAGCTTCTGAAAAGGAAATCTAACAGTGGGATTTGGAACAGAACCGTGAAATTTGTTTGATCTCAGAATAAGAACTTGCAGCACTGGAAGAGATTCCAACCAATGTGGGAAGGTATCATTTATCATGTTGTTTCCAATGTCTAAAACTTCCAGCTTCTCACAGTTGAGCAAAGATCGTGGCAAGAAGCCTTCAAGTTGATTCCCATTCAAGTTGACAGCCCTTAATGCGGATTTCTTCCCGAACAACGTTGCAGGAATCACGCCGTGAAGCTTATTCATACGAATATCTAGGACCGAGAGATTGCCACTTAAATTACCCATGCATGGAGGAAGCTTCCCATTCAAAGTGTTATTAGCCAAATCAAGAACTTCAAGGGATCTAAGGTTGCAAATCCACGAAGGTACCTCTCCGGTCATTCGATTGTGCACAGAAAAGACTCTTATAGAAGGTGGTGGAATTGGAAGTTGACCATGAAGGAGGTTGGAGCGAAGGTCGAGATATTCCAGGTTCCTCCATGGAATTCGCTCTATATCCGTCAATGAATTGTGAGAAAGATTAAGATAAAACAACGAATCTGTACCCACATTCCATAGCCATTCTGGAACTTGGCCTTGAATTTGGTTGTGCGAAAAGCTTAGCCATCGTAAATTAGACAAAAACCCCAAGGAGTGTTGGAGTTGACTGAACAAAACCAGTCAAATAATTTGATGAAAGATCTAAAACAGATAGATTGACTTGTTGAAAGAATATTGACAATGGAAAGCATCCATGTAGCTTGTTGTTACTCAAATCAAGGCCTTCCAAAGACAAACTTTCAAATTGGTGGGTATGACCAGTGAATTGGTTATTTCCAAGGCCTAAATATGTCAAAGACGGAATGGAATATAACCAACTGGGTATTGTCCCGCTGAGCAAGTTATCGGATAATCCAAGATTTTCCAAACACCATGGAGCGGGAGCGATGGATTTATTTTCCGAAGGATAAGGTAAAAAGAAATTTGGGTGGCATTATAGCTATAAAATCTAGGAAGTTGACCTGTAAAATTGTTGCCTCCGAGATTTAAATGTTTCATACGCTTAAAATTCAGAGACGACCATGGAATATGTCCGCCAATATCGTTATAGGAAAGGTCCAAGGAAATTATTTGTGTAAGGTTACTAAACAGCAGTGCATGTGAACCTACGAGTTTCGAAGATACAATGAATCCAAATACTTCAGATTTCTAGTTAAATCAGGTATATCTATTAAGAATTTTGTGAAAGAAAGATCCAACTTCGTAAGTGAACTGCTCCAATTATATCTAGGCAAGGATCCCCTTAGATTCTCGTTGAATCCCAAGTAAAGTTGTTCAAGTTTAGGCAGGTGGAAAATGGTATCTGGTAAATTCCCTTGCAACCCACAATTTGAGAGCCCCAGAGATGTCAAAGAAGAAGACAAATTCATTAAGGAAACAGGTTCAACATACGACATATCGACACAGAACAGATCAAGTACTTGGAGTTTGGTTAGGTTTGCCAAAATTCTTTTAAAGGTAAATGTCGTTAGTCTCAATTGTCGCTTTGAACCCAAACTTTGTAGACGAAGTGTTCTTAGTTTAGAGAGGTACGAAAATTGTTGTGTGGTATATGACGATTTTTAAAATTCGAAAGCTTACCAATTTCATGCGGAATTGCGCGGCCTCTAAAATCATTGTGTGAGAGATTTAGACTCTGTAGATGGTGGAGGAGGAAAAGGCTGCTATTTGAATGAATGATTCCCTGTAGTCCACCGCAAGAAAGATCGAGGCCGATCACATGACCTGTTATGTTATCACACGTGACTCCACTCCATGCACAGCAATCTGAGCCTCCGTCCCAAGAAGTTGTTGGAGGAGTAGTACCATCACAAACACTAGCGAAAGAAACACTGTCATCAACGGAAAATGAGTTCTTGAATTGGAGTAAAGCATAGCTCTCATCACTGTGGCGCAATGGAAAGAAGGTGAAAGAAATAATGAAGAAACATAGGTAGAAAATATAACGGGAAAAGGACTCTGTAAAGCCATGAAAACCGACCCATCAAGAACTTTTAAGAGTGTATACCAGCTGAGAGGCAAATGAATAAAATGCACTCTCGAGACTTATAATTTGCCATGCATGCACATGTGAACTAGATAACAAGAAATCTGCCCTCCCATACCAAATTCCCACTATGTGTAAACCATTTCCTTAGTAAAATAAAACTTTTAATTAATGCATTATTTATTCTCCTTTAGCTTTATGACTTTTGGATTTCTATATCAAACATGAAATAGTGCGGATCACGCTGCCCAATCAATTAAATAAATACCACATGCACTAGTGAAAGGTCGATGGTCGCAATTCAAAACTGGGTGGGTGCCTAAAACCATATAAAACATATTAACAAATGTAAAGGTCACTTTAACACAAATGAAAACACAATCACAAAAACTCTTCTTTTCTTCTAAAAAGAAAAAGATGATCTTTTAGAAAGGAAAAGATGACAAAAAGAATAGTATGGACTATGAATCTTGTCACCACCAGAATAATTGACACTAAACAAAAATAAAACAAATGGATCAAAATAAAAACTCTTTTAGCAACCAGCTATGACCTACCCTATTCCCCATGGAAAACCAGTGTAATAGTAATTTGAAAACAACCAAAGAAATATCATATTGACTAAACAAACAAGTTTTGAATTGCAACACGAGACCTAACCAAGAAATATCATATTGAGTAAACAAACAAGTTTTGGATTGCAACACGAGACCTACTATACCACTACAAATGTAGAACCAGAAGTCACAGAATCAGAATACGAAATACCCCCAAACCATGCGTTTGAAATCGAGAAAAGCAAGTCAAAAAAAGGCAAAGAATGTACGTTGAACCTGTAGTAAAATGGGGATTGACTTAAATTTTAATTGATTGCGGACGTGACGGAGAGTAATTTCTCAGAAATAAGCGCGTTACCAGTTTCACAAGTGTTCCACAATTTATATTTAAAAAAATTGTAGAAGGAAGCAATAAAAATTATTATAATATAAAATAAATTAATTTCGAGGATCTGGTAAACCATTTATATTTTGGATTTCAATAAATAATTTCATAGTTTTCTCTCCATCATTACCCTTTATTTTTCTGTCTTTCATGTGTAAAATTGATTTATGTTTACAAATTATACATGTATTATATCAATTTTGTGATTTTGTTTTCTTCTGTGGAAGTACAATTATATGATCTGAGTTCTTTATAAGGAATTGCATCTAGAAGTGTAGTATAGGAAAAAAACCAATCGTTGCTATTTTTAAAAACACAAGCCCACAGAAAAAATATTTCATTTCATATAAAATAATAAATTATTATTAAGCAATGCAAATGAATCTTCATGTCATAATGCATGAGTAAAACCCAAATAAAACACATAATTACCAACCGCCTTATTCCAACAGCCGTAATTACTGTAATACTCATGCTCAATCAATAACTACAATTAAACCATATATTATGTAATTAGTTATAATTGAGTGTTAATAAATTATATTAGTACTTCCAGTGCACTCAGCCTTACCAAATCAAAGTCGAAGGACCTATTAAAAGTGTATGTCAACTTGCAAAATTGAAACAATAAAAAAAATTCTAATAAATTTGTGAGCTAATGAAATCACACACACACACATATATATATATATATATATATATATATATATTTTCTAATAAGGAAAGCTATAAAGAATTAAAGACTTGAAGAAAAAAAATGGATGTACCTTTAGTGAGACTGTAACAAGGTCCCTTAGGCTGATTGGTTATTTTTGCATTGTTAATTTAATGGGCTGGTAAAGAGACCAGAAAACAGGAAAAACCCTGCAGCTGCCGAGCACCGAGTAAGTCAAAACTAGTGTATATCATTTATTTAACGCCACGTGGAAAAATTGTCGTTGTTTATCTTTTTTTTTTTTTGGTAGCTTTATTAAGAAATAAAAGCTAAAATTTATTAACAATACAAAAAGAAAGGAAAAATGGGAAAAAAGTGCATTTAAAACCTTTTACAAAAATTTTTACATGGCATAGTTTCGTCAACTACTTTTCACTCAATCAGCGATCTTTATGCTTTAATCTTTAGAGTAATTTACACAATGGTTCTCCTCCAATCCATCTGACAAACTGAACAATTCTTTTCCCTGAAAGCACTTTGTTTACAGTTGATGTTCCAAAGACCATTCCACACTCCAATCAGTATGATCCTTCAGTCAAAGCCATTTATTTGCTCATGCTCACCTTCTTGTTGGAAGTTTGTTGACGGAAGGATCTAAGGTTGCATGCAATATGAGTAGGAAGACACAAATCTATACTTTGTAGCAACAATAATTTCTGTCCAGTCATCAAAATTTAAACACAATATATATATATATATTTTTCTGCTAATTAAACAAACACAATATTTCTTGATATGTATGTATTACCACTGAAGCAAGACACTCTGATTCATAGAATTTTCCTACAAGTTTGATATCCACTTACCTAACCATCCCACCACTCCAAATGGGGCAATTGGATGGCTATTCAAATTTTCGTTGTGGCTAATTGGTGCATACGTTAGGCTTAAACACGTTAGGGCTGAGCTGAGTGACCTGAGGTTGAACTGGTTACAACATTCATTGTTTCACGTGATGAACATTACTCGTTAGTCTTCCAAGCATATAATCAGATACTAAAAGGTTTGAAAAATAATTTTTTCTTTTGTATGTGAAGAGTAAAGTGGTATAATCATACCCAGTGTATCAGCAACACTATAAAAAGCCCTTGGGGACAGCAAAAATGTGGACCGCCCAATATAATCAGTTACATGGAAAAACATTATAATGGACAAAGAATTTGATCATCATAGCTTCATATGGTATACTTTCATATATTTATAAAACTAGTCTAAAGCTCAAGTTTGATTTTGGAAATGAAAATGAAAAATTCTGTTATCTGCACTAGTTTGAATTGACACTGACCTCACTTGCAATAAATGAATCTGCATGTTAAAGCTCATCCAAATAAATCATGAAGTCACTAGAGCAGTAAATTTCTCTGAGTTTTGTTTCTGGATTTGCTTCCACAAGGTGGTCATCAGGGTCTTCCATAGCTTTGACTAAGGACTCTGTTAAATCAGCCTCCCATATGCCCAAACTACAGACTCTCTTGTAAGTCTCATAAGGCACTGCTCTCAGACCCTCAGAGACCATCTCCCTTAAAGATCCACAAACCTCTTCACTATTCATGACCTCCAGAAAGGTTGCAGACAAACCAGGTTGCCAGAAAACAACAATGGCACAGATCTTATCCACTAACCGACATCAAATTCTTCAGAGAAAACATCATGTGACCTTTGTAACAAGCTCTTCAGTTTTCCGGCTGTCATTCCCCTTCCAAATCCCCACAAGAAGACTGATTGCTCACAGCTGACTTTTCTCATGTTCTTCGTCCATACTGATATATCCTCATTGATTTCTTTGATACTTGTGGAGAATACATTGAATATGTTTGTATACTCTTTAAGAGCCAGAGGAAAAAGTTCATTATCAGATGAGGTATCAGTGTGGGTGATTTTAGTATGGAGCAGAGCCATGCAAACAAATGGCATATCCTTACAACATTGTGCCCATGCATCTTGCCTTCATTTTCTGTGGCTGGTAAACCAAACATGGGATATAGAAATCAGGTATGCTCTGAAGGAAATGACCACTAATGTGGTCAAAAGTTTACCACACAAACTTAAGATAAATGTTTGTAACTAGTAAATTTCAGAAATAGCCACCAATCGAGCATGCAAGTTGCACAAGTTTTGCTCCCAAAACAGGCTTGCTGAGTCAAGCAAAATCCAGGCGAGCATAAACCATGTAAGCATGCTTGTCTTTCCTCTGTGTGTGGGTGCGTTTGTGTTTTTGATTCAAAATTATGAAGAACAACTGACCTTGGTGTGAGATTTCAATATCAACTGGTGCAAAGAAACGATTATTCAGGTAGGAAATAGCTACAGGTATATTGGTCACCTTCCAAGAGGACCAATAACCTTCATCAGGTGGTTGACATCAAGAACATTAGAAAAACCAAGCGCTAAGGAGCTTGCAAACTCCTCTATGTTAGGAGGTAGAGGAGCAATGAATTTTGAATAAATAAAAGTAAAGTCTGCAAAAGACCAAAATATTGTATAAGATAAAAATGCATGAAACAGATAAGTCAGGTCCTGAAAAGAAATAAGAAATTTATTAACTAGAGATACACCATTAAGGGAATTGTGTGAGACAACAGGTTTTTGTGAAGTAGAGATCAAATCGATCACCTCTCGGAAGCCACGAACTTTCTTGTTTTGTTCCTCTTCATGGTGACGAAGCTCTGTCTGTCAATTAAAAAGTCAAAAAGAGTTTTATGCTAAGCTTGGCCATTTAATTATTGATAAAATTGATATTTGTTCACTACCTCAAACATGTCCTTGTCCTCCTTTGAACTAGTTAAAACCAGGCTTAACTGCCTCGTTCCTCCACTCTTTGCTGGGATTATTAAAGGGACAAGTTCATCAGAGAACTCTCTCAACATCTGCAGCCAAACCGAAGAGAATAGAAAAGTAATTCAATGCACTTGCATTTCAAATACTTTTCAAGTCATATTAGCATCAACGGTGCCTAAAATAAAGTATATACATCACATCAATCTACCTCTAGTACAAGTTGCACTTGACGTTCGCTGCACACGTCAATGTTCATGCATGGTCTACATCCATAAAATTCACTTGCCGTGATAAGCTTCCTTAAGGAACTCAGCAGAGCATCTTCCAGAGAAAAGTTAATAACATTTTACTATTAACAACAGTGAAAAGAAGGAACAGACAACAGACCTTAAAAAGCATCTAATGCAGCATTTTTCTTACCATCTGTCCTTGAACTGGAACTTTTACATGCATTTTTCCAATACTTCATTCGTGATTTAATTCTTTCAATAAAAACTGCATCAGCAACACTAGGAGTAGAAGAAGGATTCGTTCCATAAGTAATTGGTGTTGGATTCCCCATCCGAACTTTAGCTGCAGATTCTTGTACTCTAGACAAGTATGATATGCCTACAAGGCGAAAAACATAGGAACTCTCAATAACCATACTGAGACATTTCATAATATATCTTCATTAAATCTGTAAGGTTTGCAAAATCATTGAATAACAATACGTTTATAAAACTTAAAATTCTTAATTTTTCATCTTTTCTTCCAACTTGCCCAAAAATGTTTACTTGGTCATCTTTTAATGAATAGATATGATTTATCATTTATTTCCATATATGCAAGACCAGTGATCGAGGAGTCCAATGATTTAGGTAAGGCTTACCATCATATATGCAAGCATTAAAATCGAAACCTTCTTGAGCCATGGACGTCAAATACGATGTTTGACATGAAAACTGTAAGATGGCATCCCTATATTCATTTCATCCCTAGGAAACAAGATAAAGTTGTATCTGCACCAAAAGTGCATAATCAATCAGGACTTCGCAGTCAGAATAAATTACTCATATTTATATGTAAATAACCCACACCATCTTCAGTTCACACATCCGTAGATCACTAGTCTCAAAAATCATAATGCAAATAGCAAGGAATCCTAGACAGGAACTTCACCTTGGAATAGATAATGCCACTTAAAACACAAAATACTCTTCCCAAACAACCAATCCAGATCAATCAAAATTTCCAAACCATTTAAAAGAAGAACTGAACCAAAGACCACCCAGCACAACAAACACCTTACTTGCATGGTTAACATAGATAAGGGATCACGCCCTGATCAGCTTCAACATCCAAACCAAAGAAAAACTTCCTTTCAAGCACAATACTCAAACTCAAACGTAACTTGAACCCGGTAAGACCCTTACCCAATTTCTAATTCCCCGCCATTTTCCACCAAGTTTGTAAATTTATACAATTTTTGGTTTTCTAAACCAAATAGGATAAACAAGGGCATACAGGCACTCACGGGTGAGCAATAAGATTGGAAGCACTTATGGTGAAAGGACAGACTGCGAACTGAAGCAACTGGAACTTCTCGGCGGCGTACTTGGCCTTGAAATAGGCCGTTTCAGCGGTGTCGAAGGGCAGGATTCGCTGCCACGGAGCGGAGAAAGAGCCCGTCCTCTGCAGCGAGACGGCCACGAAGTCGGAGGTGGATATGTTGTCCTTGATCTCCTCCAGGACTCGGCGAAGTTGGACTTGGTGACTTGCTTCACAGACCATTTCTTGGAACTTTGGTGCAGAGACAACGTCTCTGTAACAGCAGACGCAGAGACGCCATGGATGGTTCTCCACTGGCCTTCTTCTCTTCGGCGGTTATTTTACGTCGCGAGCGTCATATAATACACCAACGTTAAAACGCGTTGTCGTAATTTGCTGCGTTTACGACAAGACGTAGTACCTCTTTGATTTTTTTTTTTTTCACCCCCCATTTTTTTCTGGTCAATTTAATTAAAAACAAAATATTAATTCCTACCCATTCAATCAAAAAAAATTCAGATTAGATTTATTATACAATTTTATAGATAAATTCGACGAATTTATTTAGGGATTACATAAACATGAAATAAAATAATAAAATTCTTCATATAAGAAGTTTTAAATAATGTGAGAGTTTTAATTAACTCTTTTCAAAAAATAAATTTTTGAAAGAAAAAACTAGCTCTTAAATTTCATAAACTCTTTTGAATTAATGGACAAGAAAAAAAAAACTTTTATAAAATTGAAAAAAAAAATAATTGTACAAAATTAATTACTTTTATTTTAAAATAAAAATTAAATATAATTCGGCCCAATTAAAGGATCAAGCCCAATGAATATTAACAAAAATAAATAGAGAATACGGGCTTTGTAGCGATGGGCCCATTGGACCTAAAGAGGGCTGAGTGGTGGAGTCCAAGAATGAGAAAGCGTTAAATATAAAAGGAACCCCCCAAAGACACGAGCTAGCTTCCGTGTTTCGTTTTAGGTCTGCACCTTCCAGCGCACACACTCTCTCCTTCGCAAACCAATTAGGGCATTGCATCTGAGAGCTTGTTGTTTGCTTCCACTTTCACATCTTATATATGCCAACCAGAGCCACCGATTCCACCATCTCCGACGAAGGCTTCCTCTTCGTCTTACCACCTTCTTCTTCTCCGACTCAACCAACTCACCTCCGGCTTCATCTTTTATTTCCGGCCGAGGTTCGTTTTTTCTTTGGATTTTTTGTTACTTTTCTTCGCCGGCGTAATTTTATGTAATTTTTGTATATATGCATGTGTTGTGTGTTTGTGTTTTTATCTAAATTTGCTGATGCTCTTCATCATATTCAATGGCTATGTATGTTCTGATTATAAGTTTTAGCAATGGTTTCACAATATTATTGGTGATCGATCTCGTATTTGATTTTTTTCTGTTATTATTTTTGTGTGTGATACTCTTTTTTTGCTTATATATATATATATATTCTGTTTTCTTTTAGATAAAATTATAATAATAAAATTTCCTTGCTGTTTTGAGAGGCTTGAGTAGCTAGCGCTGGCTTTTAAAATTTCCATTTTACTGAGCTTGGGCAAAGTAATATGGAAATTTTGTATCTAAGCGCCTATCAGAAATTTTTATTTTTTAATGCATTTTAAGCACTTGTCTATTATTGTATGGAGTTTGTCCATAGTTTTTAGGTATTATGTAGATTGTAGGCGCCATTCCTTTGGTGCTTCAATTCTTACATAAACTGAGTCCAAGTGTGTCAGTTTTGGGTAGAAGGATCATATGCTAGATATTATGATTATTGAAGGTTGGAGATTCAATACTGCACCCCAAATCCAATGCTATCTATTTTGAATTGGCATCATTTGTGTTCCATTTGATGAACTTGGTAACACTTTCAAACATAAACCCATTAATTGGTGCTTTACTTTCTCAACTATAGGCTAGAATATTTCTACTTACTGATGTTATAATGTTGTTACTGAATTTAACTTCCTATTATCAAACTAGGCTTTAGTGCACCTAGAAATCGATAAGGCATACTGGATGAACAATTGAATATTGTTGGTGAATCTGTATCTATTTTCTTTGGAGCTGCTTTATTGTGATTTATGTCTCAAGAAAGTGTGTTGTTTGTCGGTGCAGTGTGGAGCTTGTTACCAGGGTACTGAACTAACTGAAGCCTTAACTGGATACTGAATTCGTATTGTTCTTCATCTTGGAGAGGATACCTCATAACTATAATGGATGTCCAGTCGAATGTTCGCCTCATAGCCTACTCTCAAGAAATCATAGATGGAAAGCCAATCTATTTGTCTTCAAATTGCCTTCCCATCAAGGCTTTGAGGTTTGAACCAGCTGGGCATGCCTTCCATTATGCTGCTCTCAGACTTCTTGGTTGGGTTGAGGAAGCTGTGGATGGTGAAGATCAGAAATCTACAGATGATAAGGAGCAGTCATTTTTTCCATCATCTGATTCATATAGCAGCAAAGGTAAAAGAAATCTGGTGCTGGAGGTAAGCAACAAGATCACTATCGTTGTTGGGTTTGAGCCATTTAAGGTATCTTGCCACTGAGGAACAGATAAGAAAAAGTTATCGTGAGACTGCCCTGAAGTATCATCCTGACAAACAGGCTGCTCTTCTTCTTGCTGAGGAAACTGAAGCTGCCAAACAAGCAAAAAGGATGAGATAGAGAGCCACTTTAAGTCCATCCAAGAAGCATACTGAAATATTAATTGATCCCTTGAAGAGAAGAATTTATGACTCCACCGATGAGTTTGATGATGAGATTCCAACAGACTGTGCTCCACAAGACTTCTTCAAGGTGTTTGGTCCAGCTTTTATGAGGAATGGCCGTGGTCAGTTAACCAACCAATCCCATCATTAGGCGATGAAAAACCTCAATAAATGAAGTAGATAGTTTTATAACTTTTGGTATACTTTTAAAAGCTGGAGAGAGTTCCCACATGCTGATGAATTTGATCTTGAGCAAGCTGAGTCTCGTGATCATAAGAGGTGGATGGAGAGACAAAATGCAAAACTTTCTGAAAAGGCTAGGAAGGAAGAATATGCAAGGATTCGTACTCTTGTTGACAATGCTTATAGAAGAGACCCAAGGATACTAAGGAGAAAGGAAGAGGAGAAAGCTGAGAAGCAGAGGAAAAAGGAGGCCAAGTATCTAGCAAAGAAATTGCAGGAGGAAGAAGCAGCCAGGGCTGCTGAAGAGGAGAAACGCCGGAAAGAGGAGGAAGAAAAGCGAGCTGCAGAAGTAGCATTACAGCAGAAGAAGGTGAAAGAGAAAGAGAAGAAGCTATTGGAAAGAGCGAACTCGTGAACTCTTTCAGGCCCTGTGACATCGCAGCATTTGCTCAATCTCTCTGAGGATGATGTGGAAAGTCTTTGTATGGCACTTGATATTGAAAAGCTTAGGAATATATGTGAAAAGATGGAAGGCAAAGAGGGGCTGGAGCTAGCAAATGTTCTCAGAGATGCACGTGGATATAGCAATGATTCAGAGGATAAACAAGAAGATGAGAAGAAACCTCAGAAGCGGAATGGTTCTGTGGAGACTAATGGAAGTATCCCATTAAGCAGCTCAGGGAAGAAGGAAAACCTTGGGCCAGAGAAGAGATTGAGCTTCTGAGAAAAGGAATGCAGAAATATCCCAAAGGAACATCTCGGAGGTGGGAAGTTATTTCGAGTACATTGGTACTGGAAGATCTGTGGAAGAAATTCTGAAGGCAACCAAAACAGTGCTTCTACAGAAGCCTGATTCTGCCAAAGCTTTTGATTCATTTCTTGAAAACGGAAGCCTGCCCCAACTATTGCATCTCCGCTTACTACTAGGGAGGAGGTAGTAGGGTTTCAATTCTACAGAAGCCTGAAACCAGTGCTGCACAAACAGAAACATTGCAAGATTCTGCAAACAAGGGTGCAAACAACCAGAATCCTAAGGATGCTATCACTGCAAATGGGGTACCTTCTAGTTCAGATCAAGATGTGTGGTCTGACGTACAAGAAAGAGCCCTGGTTCAGGCCCTGAAAACTTTTCCAAAGGAAACCGGTCAGCGGTGGGAGCGAAGTTGCCACGGCAGTTCCTGGTAAGACTGTGAATCAATGCAAGAAAAAATTTGCACTGCTGAAAGAGAACTTTAGGAACAAGAAAAATGCTGTTTAGTTTGCCTTCGGTTTCTTATAATGAAGCAGGAAAATAGATATAGATAGAAGATCCATATGAGCCTTATTGAAATTCTATTTTTATGCATCTCTTTTATATTAAAATTCTTTAAAGCTAGAATTGATCAAGCTACATTTAGTTTAAGGCAAGAGCAGTTCCTTACGCGGTTTTGGCCATCCGGATTTTGAGGTAATGCCATACAGGTTTTATAGCTAAGTTGAATGAGGGAGGTCTATTTTGTATTAATCTTTCAGAGTATGCTTTTGTACTACTCTATCTCAGGTTTATTACTGCATTTTACTGAGAGATATGATGGTCCAGAGTTAAAAGGTGAAATTGAAAAGAGAGAAATCAGTTTGATAGTTTATGCTTGGGAGCTTACTTTTCCTATTTTTAGTTCATATATGATTATATTGATGAGCACTACTTGTAGTTGCGTACACCAATTCCAGCTTATTAAATATCTTATATGCCAGTGAAGAATTTAATTTTATGTTTTACAATTCGCCTGTTTTAGTATGAAATTCCTGGAAAGATCAGTGTAAATTTTAGGTTATGTTTGCATATTAGTGTATTGTTTGACATAAAATAAAAATGTAATATAAAAATAAGAATAACTAGTGCATGTTCTATCTATCTTGAAAAACATATAAAAGCTACATTTGTTTTTTTTTCTCTCTATTACTGAAAGTTAAAAGATCTGTAACGAGCTATAGCAGTACTAGTACCTAATTGGACTCGTTTCTCTTTGTGATGTGTATTTGAAACTCTTCATAGTAGAAATTTGAATTTTTACACGAAATGAAATCTGATAGGTAATGCTAGGAAAACTTAAATGCATTTGCGAAAGAAAGCTCGATCTCCATATAAACATCCACTTGTAGCAAATAAAATGCTCAAACTTCGTCAAATAAGTAGTAGCATTCAAGTGCAAGGAGGGTATTCCTTTAATCCAAAGGGTATTTTTTTTTTTTCCCAATTTGTAGTCATGTTTAAATATCCACGTGAAAAATGAGAAGGTAAGAGAATTATATATAGCAACCACTTTCACTTGTGCTTTGTCTTTGCATCTTATTGATGTAAGCAAGCATCCAAACGCAAACCGACATACTGTATTTCTTTTATATTGGTTATACCCCAAAATCGGCTGTAGGAATCCAATGCCTCCTGTGGTGTAATTACCGTTTTGTTTGGAGAACAAATCTGTACATACATATGAAAACCAGGGTGTGTCCAAGTGGCCTAACTAGCCATCCTAATTTGGAAAGCTGCAAGTTCAATGTTGCCCTAGCTAGTTATCCTAATTCGGAAAACTGTATGGGTTTTAGGGTTTGATTTTTTAAGAGAAAAAAAAAATTGAGTGTTCAATAAGCAATGGAAGTTTCCCTTTCAGGTAGTGGAAAATACCCTCCCATGCTACGACATGAATATGCGAATTTGCATTGCTTCAATTTTTATAGTTCAATTAGGGCATCCTCAAACTCTGGGTCAAATAATTAGCATTCAAAATGCAATGAGATTGTTCGTTTAAATAAAATTATCTTCTTTTCTATAGTTCTTGTATTCATACTCATGTTTAAATATCAACATGAAGATTGAAATAAGGTAAATTATATATATATATATATATATATAATGATATAATGACATATGTATATATACATAGCAACCCTTTTCTCTCATTTCTTTCAATGCAAATAGGCAATCAAAATATATAGTATATATATATAGCAACCCTTTTCTCATTTCTTTCAATGCAAATAGGCAATCAAAATATATATATATATATATATACACATATATATAGCAACCCTTTTCTCTCATTTCTTTCAATGCAAATAGGCAATCAAATGCAACCTATGTATTTCGTTTATATTGGTTGTCCGGCCAAAACCGGCTGTAAAATTGCAATGCCTCCCGTGGCTTGTATTCTGGAACAGTATGTCCAGCTCCCTGCAAACAACAATGCGAATGTAATCGTAAGAACACTAAATAACAGACACAATTTAGTATATCTTATAGACTCATTTCGAGTACTGACCTTAACGGTTAGAAAGGTGAGGTTGTAATCGTAACCCTGGGTATACCTGCAACCAATTATGCCATACAGTCAATCAATATGAAGTGAAATTTGAAAAATCATGCACAAGAAATTTCAATTAAGGTCCTCTATGGCCAGAGAAAGTACCCAGCAACTTGTCCATTGGAAGTCCATGGTCTCCATTCATCCACAATCTTATAACCGACTGATCTTGTCCATGCTTCGCTCCCAGTGAATGGAACACACATATCATGATCACCACTGCCAAAAAAAAAATCCGAATTGGAATTCATATCCGTTCCTAAAGATGAAAAATCATGATTATAACTTTATTGAGGTTCTTGTCATCGTTACTAAAAGCAATATTTGTTGGCACCAATCCTGTCAAAGTGCCAATCATCTAGCAGTTCTCAAGTTGAAAGACGGTTTGCAGCAATTTCCTTCACATATTCGACCATGTTTGCATGACCATAAATGAAGCAGCACATAGTTTTCATTGCACTGGCATGAAATAAGCTCGTATTCTACACAAGTTGCAGCATACATAGGAAAAAAGTAACTCTATAGGCCTGACAAAGGCAAAAAAAAAAAAATGGGAAAATTAGTTAGGTTGGCAGAATTCAGAACATATGCTGAAGTGGAATTCCATGGTTGCCACATTGTCATCATTAATTATGTTTGTTTTTCTTTTCCTTCCATAAGAATTATTCTACAAAACTAAACTCATGCTTCGTCAATTACCTACAGGAACTGAATGACAGAAAGAACATTTGGAATCTTATGGAAACCATTTCAACTCATACACCAGAGGAGCTTGAACATTTTCTTTTCATTTTTATCTTTTATATTTACTCTTTCATTGCAATAAAATTCAACACTAAAACAAACAATACAGAAAATGAAAACAAGTCTCTTGACAGTACAATTAATGACATTTGACTTAGAGATTTACCTGAATATAAGAGCGATATCCCTGGAAGTGAGGTTCTTGTGGTACTTGATCATGCTCCCAGCATCATGATTAAAAAGATTTTGTCTGAGCACAACTCCCAACGACCTACCAAGCTTTCCTATAGAGCAACGAAAAGCATATAATTGGTTCTTTCATGGTCACAATGGTTCAACAATTTTGAAATCCCAATTTATGGTAATTGTTTGAGAAACTTTACCTTTTCTGCATAAATTGCTTTCCTAACAGATTCGTCATTCAACCATGCATATGCAACCTCATCATCCTATGGGAGAAAAAGTTTTAGAGAGCATCTTATAAAATTTCCAAAAGAAAGAAACTATGTACCATCATTTAAATAATAAAAGATGAAGAAATAGGCCATGTCATAGCATGCAACAATTATGGATATCAATAATAAAGCGACCATGAATAGATGGGAATGAACATTAATCTCTTTTTATTATTCTTCTGTGAGTAAAACAGAACAGTTGGTGTAAAAGTACAATATATAATTCCCAAGATTGAATTTCATGATGCGTAATAGAAAAGACCTGAGTTAGGAGTTAGGTTTTACAAAGTAGACTATAAAAAAAAATCTTCTTACCTTCATTCTAGAAATATGAACCCAAGGTGTAAGCCTTAGTTTTTAAGGTACATGATTAATCTATTTCTTCGAGCTCGGATGTATGGTGGGCCTTCTGGCTTCTAATAAATATCATGTTCATCTCCAAATTCCAATGACAACACAATTAGTTGACCATTGTTCTCAACACTTGGGGGTCAGGTCAGATAACAACATACATCTAAATCTGTGTCTCTTGGTAAATCATGCATCTAAGTAATTATCCTAAAGGATCTTTTTAAGGATGTCACTATCCGTATAACACCAGAAACTTAGAAACTTAATCATTACTACATATTGATCTGATCATCATTTATCTTTAATTGAACTAAGCTTTCTTGTTCTTATCACTGGTATACATTACGCTATCATAAATGTAGATCAAATTTGACCATTCCTGGTTTTGTTAATGGTATCTTCATCTCAAGTCATCTTGAGGACAATTATCAACATCAAGCATGGTATTTGATAGAGTTGTCTACTAATTCTCTTTTATCAATTTTAGCCGTATTGGTCATCACTTCCTAAGAACCTCTTTGCTAATCTCTGTCTGTGTTAGTAGTTTGATGTACATTGTTGGGTCACTTTCCTAACATTTTAAGCTTCTGATATTAATGGTAACCTGACATGGTATTAGAGGTCAGTTTAATTTTTTATTCAAATCCCGCATTTTCTAACAACTTAAGGTTTTGGGATTGATGGTCACTTAACCCTCTTCCTAAGAGTATTATAGTTCAAAACAAAATAAGATTATAAGCAATAAAATTCCCTGTACTACTTAATTAAATCTTTAAAGAATGATTAGGCAAGCTTTTTGAAACAAACTTTTAATTTGTAACATAATGACCAAGTGTATGACAATCTCAGGAGAGGGAGATATATATATATATATAGATATATATATATATATAGATATATATATAGAGAGAGAGAGAGAGATATATGGTAGAAGCAAAATATGATATTTACATCAATACAACGAGAATAGCACAAACCGATAAACAAGGATAATAGGTAGATTATGCAACACAACTTTTCAATTGTACATGCATGCAAATGATTTCTACATCGGAAGGTAGCAAACATGGACATATTGAAGTTGAGGATGCTTTCTCTTAGGCAGTTAAAAGTAAAGTTAATGCCAATTTTGTTAACATATGAAAAATAAGAGAATGATAGGGTATAACAACACAAAAGATTTAACATGGGTTCAGCAATTAACCTACATCCAGTATGCACGAACAAACATGGATATTTATAGGGTGACGAGAATATATAACAATTAAATATATGCATTGATTTTGTCCATTATATGATTGATTGTTATGATCCTTGAATCATGAACCTCGAAATAACAAAGCAATCCACATGAACCAGAACAAATAATAGAGAGGACAAATTAAAATCAAAATAATAACAATTTAAGCAACTTACAGTGCAAGGAACAGTATGGCTATTAAGAAGCTGTGGCCAAGTTGGTACAATTCCATCTCTAACAGGAGCTCTAAGAGGCCAGGCACGACCAAACATTCTTGTTCTCACAGCAAGAGGCCTTTCAGTCTCACCTAATTGTCGGAAGCTGGATGGAAGTTTTAATTTAATAGTTGCAGTCTCCTTAAGACTTCATCATGATAACATGGTTCTAGAATGTCATATATGTTCAAACCATCTACCTCCTGCAATTAATTGAACCATTCTAATTCAATCAAAGACCATACAATCCACATTGTCCAGATTCTTGTAGACAGATTTAATAAAATTTATCTTACCTCATCAACTTTTGCAAGCTTGATCTTACAACTTTCAATTGCTGAATTATAATACTTTCCTTTACACTCAACATTAACCTCCTGAAGCACATAGAACGCATATCAGAACTGTAATTTAGAAAGAATTATAAGAAAGATATGACAGTGAAGTTTGTGTTCAAACTCAATATATGTTTTAGCCCATTCCACAAACATTTACAACTTTCAGGAAGAGGTATATCATGAAGCATCAATGTTCAAGTGAAGCATTCTGTACCCACCTCAAATAGGTTGTCTGATATCAGCCCCATTCCATGTACAAACGGAACCAAAGCATTGCCATCAAACTCTTCATCTGTAACCCGTTCCCCACCAAATAACCCTGTTTACAATGACTCTAGTTTGGAACAATATATTTGCAGTTTAATCAATTCTAGCAGCAGATTCATACCTTTAAGTTGATTATGGGCTCCTACCGCATCAATTCCTGTCAAACATCCAGAGCTAAGCTTTTAGCTTTAGTTTTAAAATAAGTTTACAAAATTAGAAGAACTCTTAGCTCGTACATTCCAAATTCCAATTCAAAATACCTTTGACTACTTCATAAGCTAGAGTTGGCACGTAAACTCCAGCATATGACTCTCCGGCAATGAAGAATGGATTGGAGAGAAACTCTGGGTACAATTCAAACCACTGGTTGCATGATATCAATTTGCATATGCATTAGTATTTTTGGAGACAGGAAAACTAAGCAATGCAATTAGCACGCTAACTTCCAAGCCATTTCCTTTTTACCTTCAGAAGAAATGTGTGGGTATCGGAAGCAGTCTTCAAATCACCAGTCACGTAGTCCGTTTGGTTTTTGAGTAAGAGAACCCAACACCAGCAGGAGAATCCAAATATATGATGTTGGAAACCTAAATATGCAGCAGAATCACACATAAGACAGAGTCACAAATATACGTCTGGGGATTTATGGAAGCAAAAATCGAATTCTCAATTTACTCAGAAAATATATATAGGAAAAAATCTTTTCTTGATTTACTGTCAAAGTTAACTAAAAGTTTCAACCTTGGACCAGCTGTACGGGTTAAGGTGCAGTTGGGGAAGGCTTCCTTTGGTTTTGCTGCTTCAAAATTGAATGGGCCTACAAATATTAAGTCGACAAGTTAAAGAAACCATTATTGTCTGCCAAACATGGTACCCAATTGGTTGAAAACCAATTTTAGGTAAACCCTAACCCCAAAACATAATAACTAATAAATTCAGATTGTATCTTTTCATTTTTCCCATATTCGAAAAGCCAATTTTAGGTAAGCTCAAAATCCAGAACTTAGCACACTTTTATGTGCAGGAAACAATGCGCAGAGAAAGTGGTCAAAATTAAATTGCAATATGATAATCCTAAAATAAACAGCAACCCCAAAACTAATGCAATCGTATTGGAAGCAATTGTATTCATTAATATGTTACATTGAACTACGAGGAAGAAGACAAAATAGAGAAACTCTCTGATGATTGGTAATTGAAAGTAATGCTTAAAACTTAATATTCAAAAACCCCAAATGCAAAAGTTTCGATTAGCTTCTCACAAATCGGATATCAATTACAAACAAATAAAATAAACTAACAAAGTAACTCAAATAAGATTAAGTTCATATACCATGTTCGTAGATGAATCCATCAAAGCTGGAGCAACCCGGTCCACCATTAAGCCATAGAACCAACGGGTCCTCCGATGGCTTCCTCTCAGATTCAACAAAGTAATAGAACAGACTCCTTCCGTGATTTTCATCAATTGTTACATACCTTCAACAGAACCCGCCAAGATTACATTTTGTCAACGTCAAAAGCAAAAACATTACGCCAAGTTATAAAATTTTGACATCAAAAGTACAGAAACGGGCGTTGATTATTTTACCCACTTACCCAGAATAGTGTTTTGAAGGTAATGTACCAGTGAAGCCAGGAATCTGACCAATCAGAGCAGTCTCAGGAGCTGAATGTGTTGGTACAAGACTCAGGAATATGCAAGTTATCACCAACAGTAATCCTCTGTAGAAGATAAAACTGGTCCTATACATGGCCTCTCTCCGAGTCTGATACATATATAATCTGAAGTTACTGTTGGTCAAGAGAATCTCATATCATCTCAACCACAGTTTCATAGATTTTAACATACATATATATACATATATAATATGAATTATCATAGAGTGTACATACCTAGGAGTACATGCAACTTGCTGATGGATGTTGCTTCCAAGCCAAGAGAACGAGTGAGAAAGACTTAAGAGAGAGACAGAGAGAGAGAGACTAAACTGCTATATAAAGTGTAACAAACCAGAAAGGTCTTTTAATGGAATTGATCATGGTGAAAGAGGTAACAAGCTGGTGATATCAAGGATTCTAAAGGCCCAGTAAATACAAGACACGTCTCAAGTAGGTTTGCTGAGATTCACTTTTACGTGAGTCACACAAAACCCGTCAACACGACAAAGCGTACACTAAGTTAACACTATTGGAGCTCTACACCAATAAAATAATGAAATCAAAAGATTTATGACGGATGGTGCTGTGGCTTCATGAGAAAGGTGCTCGTTTTCTCTTCACTCATTGGAATCAAAGCATGGCTCCAGTGTGCTTAATTTGAATACGGCGTGTACAATTTTATGAGTGGTCGCTTTTTTTTTTTATAATAATAAAATTTTTTTAAAAAAATGGGGTAAAGTTGACTAAGAAGTGAGGTTGGTGAGCGGTGAGTGGTGAGCCGCCATGTTTTTTGGGGACTCTGCTTTTGCCGTGGGGTTGAGGTTTTTTATTTTTTGACCAAATGGTGGAAACTTAAATCATTGTCATTTTGTGGTGTCGTTCTCTCACTACTCTCGTTTAACTGAACTTTTACACCAAGTTTTAATACTCCAACATTCTATTTCTATTTCTACGAATGTGTAATTTTTAATTTTTTTTTTTATAAAAACATATATACATATATAGATAGATATATATATATATATCATCTTTTACTGTCTTCCAGAATATAAAGATTGGATGCGATTGTGAAAGATTCTCTCAAATGGGTTAAATCTCATATATATATATATATATATTGAACGATAATTTTAGTGTTTAAGTCTTTGAGACATAATGACAGAATCTAATTAATCGACGAAATCAGTCAAATATGACATTAAAATTTCCTGAGTTAATTTAGTAAAAAAATTAACCCCTAAAATAATTGCTTAATTATCCACTTATAAAAAGACGAGTGATAACTAAGGAGCTTTGCTAACACTCTGTCAAAATGATAAGTTAATGTTTTCCTTTCTTTGTTATATCCATTACTTTCCCTTTTAGTTGGTTCTTTTTTTTCTTCTCTGATCATTGACTAGACTTGCTGAGTGAGAAAAGTAACACATCGTTTTAATTGCATTAGAAACCAGATCATTATTTCCTTTTTTGTCCCTTACCTATCCTCCTGGTTAAAACTTAACACCCACTACTTGGACTCATTTTTCTTTCATGTGTAGAGTGACATCCATGTGTCAAATCATGGAAGAAATGAAATATGTGATCTGAATTCTCAATTAAATGTCGATCCAAAGTCATCTTTTTTTACTTTACAGGTAAGTTTTTTGAATTATGTCATTTCAAGTTTCATTTTTTTCATACAATTGACCACCCAAAAGAAAGAAAAAAAAAATTAAGTTTCATTTTCATGACATTTTCCTTTCAAGTAAAGATTGAAAGTTAATGCTTAAAACTTACTATTCAAAAAGTTTCTCTAAGCGTGAAACCAATCCGCCGATAAATATGTCCCAATCCTATTATTTAACCCCCAAAAAAGAAAATTGAAAAAAAGCAAAAGCATTAGAAATTAAAAAGTCCCAAAGGTGACCACTTTGACATTTTTCATTTCAGTTTGTTCTCTACTACTTCCAATCCATCTGCAATGCAGTCGGAGACAACCCTCTCCCAAAACCTATACACTTTCACAAACACACATTATGTGTAGTGTGTTTAGAATACAATTATACACACTATAAATACATGCGTTGTAATGCTACAAATTAACACATTGATTCCATGTTGGGGTCAGTCCCCCACAAACATTTTTTCAGACCCCCCAACTTCAGTGGACAACCTCATATTTGCCAATATCTCATTGGACTATACTTGTGTATAATCCCCGTTTGTTGGGATTAATGAATTATAATACTTGATTATAATTTTTTACCAACTTCATTACCCAACAAAAGTTCCATACGCTATGATCAATATGATCAACAACACTGTTCTACTTGCATCGGAGTCCATCGATGATGCACCAGAAAATTTAACTCTCAGCGCTTGGTCTCTGCAATCGAAGAGGGAACGAAAGGAACTTTTAAGCATTACAGTGAACTCAAATTCCATTGGAAATATAAACTAAACTGACTGTAATTTATAAACTAGCAGTGTTTTTCTGAAATCTTACTTCTGTAGAGATGAAAGTAAGCCACAATATATGGCATTTTCAGGTACAGAAAACTCAGACTTATCGACCTCATGATTTACAACGCTGATATAGACTTCTTGTCCAAGATACCATGAGTTCAGATTCTCAGCCCGAAGATTCCAAATGCCAGAATTGTCGAGGGAAATCAAAATAGCTGTCCAAGCTCCAGGAAAGACCTGCAAGCAGTGAAAACCACTAGTCATTTACATGATCGACCTGAACATATATGTTGAGAAACAGTCACAACTCAAACAATTTAATTCACAGAATATAACCATGCAGCAGATCAAACCTTGTTATCTGTTCATGCAATAATGACCAAAAATGTAGTAATAAGAAATCAAGATGCTAATATATACTTGGAGAACTACCCTTTAACCATGTAACCAAAGTACGATAAATTCTTCCACTAATAAAATTAAGATAATATTCTCCAGTCAATTATAGGCTTATAATCATCAACTACTCACAGAAAGGTGGATTGCAAGGAATGTTATTAAACTAAAAGGTTTGAGAGGGCAACCATCCAACAACATATTACACATAACTTGCTTCTCATTTTTATTAGACAGTGCAGCTCTATCAGCAACCAGTCCAATATTTAAAAACATTATATACAAAAAACTGGTCCACATGATGCAGCTTATGCAAATAAGCTCAAAGACCCAGATAGTTACCAATGTATAAAAGGGAATGGATTAAGAAAGCTCCTTCGCTCAAACAAATGAGATGGTTCAGAGCTGATCTACAAAAGCAGCATCGTTGTGGGTTTGAGGGGAGGGTAGTGGAGCAAGCAATGGTACTTAACTGAGATATTTGGTTCACTTTGCCAATGAGGTATTGGTTTATGCAAAATTTATATCAGCTACAATTAATATCTTAGTGCTACTAGAAACATGATGAGAATAAATGCTCTAGAATATCAGTCATAACAAGTTTCCCATGGTCCACAATAATTTTGAGTCAAAATCAAGAAATCTCATACGGAATTCAAATTGTATGAAAGGAGTACCTGTACGGTGCTGCGAGCAACACCATCCCATTTGTTGTAAATGCCTCTGCTATTTTCAGTCCATACGAAATCCATCCTACAGTAGAAATGGGAAAATCTCTACTCATGTAACTTTTTCCAATTTCATAATAAGGAATAGATACAGAATAATTTTTAAAAGAAAAAGCTCACCCCACAACAAAAATGCATAGCCATCCAAATGGTAGTTCTGGACAGTTGTATCATTGTTCTGAAATATGATTTCGATGAAACCTTTGAAAGTGCCATTTATTAGAGATGCATCAACTTTTGGAGGTCTGTTCATTAATTTATTTGGGAAATCAAGCTTGTAGACCCCGGAATGTTGAATTGTTGGGCAAGCTTCAAAGGCGAAGCGGCAAGTACAAATACCATTAAGTGTAGTACGCCACTTCCCATTTATAAGCTCTGCTGGTCTATTAAGAATAACATATACATCTGTGACAGTAATTTGACCATATTTGAAGGATCCCTGTGGGTTTGGACGAGCAGCACCAGCAGAGACATTCCATCTAAAAAAATTGCACCACCATACAAAAATGTAATAATAATCAGAATGGGCATCAAAATCCTTGACAATCAATGTTCCCATCAACAAAAATAATCCAAAAGTGAATAACTAAGAACAGTATATGGTATCACTTGAACTAGCATCAGAAACATAATTTTGCTGCAGATCAAGCAATAAACATCTGAATGGCTGGTGATTAACATAGAAGTTATTGGTAAGGTCGAAGATTCATTTCTTTTTCCCTTTTTTAAAACAATACTTCTAAATAAAAATAAAAGTACTTAACTACAACCTTATGGATCTTGCTTGATTCATTGAGAAATATGTGTCGTAATCATCAGGAGGATCAGGGAGCGGACCTACAGCAGGGCCTTGAGAAGTGGAGTAGTGTAGGATGGCAACTCCAGTAGCTTGAGCCCAAGAAGATGAATTGACAAAACGAGGACTAGCAACAATGTAGTAGTCACTGCTGGCATTTTGATCCATTGTGACCAGGAATGAATATGATTGACCCACATGAATATCCATGTTTGTATAGTTTTGCTGAACTGTATATGATCCCTCAGTCTCAACAAGAAGTAAGTTATGATTCTGTATTCTGAAATTCAAGCTAGTTGAGATACCAACATTGTGTACCCTGAGGCGTATGTTTTTCCTGTTTCAGACATAATTTTCAACTGTATGCTCCCAATGATGATATAATGAAAATGCATATATTAAATTATACCAGAAAACATTATATCATAATTAATTATAATGCAGTCAATAACTTGTTGGCCAAAGGACCTTTCAGAGGTCTAAAGCCACCACTTACCAGTCCTCTGAAGAAGATATGTAATGCTTTACCAGGTTCACACACACACACATGCATATAAAGGCTGTTGTACTAATTCTGTTAGGGGAATGTTCCAGGCAAGTAGCCAATAGAATAAAAGGGTTGTCTGAAAATGTCAGGCAAATGGGATTAATTTCCATTCTGTTTTCTAAAGAACTTGAAGTCCAAAAGGAATTCACCCAATGATCACAGTATAGAGAATACAGTAAAACAACACTATATATGTAAGAAAATGAAAGTTCTAAATTTAAATGATAAATCCCATGGAAGGAAGTGTAAAAGACAGAATGAATTATTAGAAAATCATAAAACAAAAAACAAACAAAGAAGAAGTGCCTATTTTTCAAATATAGGCCCCAAAAAGTACCTGGTTCAACATTTATTATCAGGAAAGAAATCCCGCCTGGAATAAGTGCTTGGTCGGCTTATAGGGACCCAGTCCATTTATAAGGATACCGTCAGGAACTCCAAGGTCAATCCCGTTATCAACTTTTTTCCTTAGTTCCTGTTTCCCCATAAGCATGGTTCACATCCAAGAAACCTAAGAGAATATACTCAATATAGCTAGTATTTAAAGCAACAAATGAGCCAATCAAGTTATTCACTGACCTTATGACTCTTTGTATACCAGTCACTGATAAAGATTGTAATATCTCCATCTGGGAGCAGAAAAGGTAGTGGAATAACATCTCTGTTGTTTATGATGATTCCTCCATATCCACCTGAAGCTCTTTGAAAGTTTAAAGAAGGGAAATAAAAGAAACTGCCTATCTGATCTTTCACCTGAAATTCATATGTCCAGTTCCAACCAGCAGGAATAGGACAATTAGTCCCCGACACGCCATCTTGCCAAGAGTTCTTCCGGTGTTGTATCCCATTCCTGCATTAAGCAAATAAACTTTAGCATTAACTTTTTCAACACTTGAAAAGATTTTTATTTTGATGGTACACAGATATTCTACCATGTGAGAAGCAAAGGCTCATCAAGGTCATTCTTGACATTCACAACAACATTCCAGTTTGTTGTGATGTTAAGAATTGGTCCCGGAAACTGTCCATTGATCCCAATCACCTGGAATGAATATTATGGAGGAAGTAGCAAACATTTTCTTTAGTAATAAACCTTGCAGACATATTAATTGAAAGAAGATAAAATAGGTTAATAGAGAAAATTTCTCAACATTCAGGACACAAGCAAGAAAGCAAGAGAGACATTAGGGGTCAAACAACAAATATAGCAACTAGCAAGCATGCCTTCTATTTGGTTAACAATAGAATGGTAATTTAAGTAATTGCAAAATTCTCTATTTTGTAACAACATAATTAATGGGAAAGTGCGATGTTTACAAATTACAATGTGTGCTTCAGTATTTTAGATGTTGGACATTGTTACATTAATTCATAGAGAAGTCTGCAACTAAATAATTCTTACAATAGCTTTCATATTAAAATTACTTGTATATGCTTCTTAGACTGGGAAACTTCTTTGTTTATTTTTTCCTTTTTGGGTGTTCAGAAATTTTCAGAGGGCAACCAAGCTGAGGCATATTAGCAGTTCATGAAGACAATTTTTAACTCTAGATTTGTATCTTTTTGCAATTATCTCTTGCCACATTTATTCGTGAAAGTTTCAGCCCTTCAGGATCATTTGTAATTCTTGATTAGGCAGCTTTTAGCCCAAATTCTTCAGGATAATTTATACGCAGACAAAACAAAGTACTGCTCTTACACAAATGTTATATCTTGATAATATGCAAACATATCAAACAACTGCTCTTACACAAATGTTCAGATAGTATATCTTGATCATATGCAAACATATCAGACAGAAACAACTGAGATTTTCACGTACACAAATTTAACCAGAATTTCACTTCAAAAAGCCGCATTTTTACTCGGAACCTCCAGAATCATAGACAAATAGTACGTCCCAAATTAAAGATCCAAAACTAATAAACAAACCGGAAAAAGCATTTTCAAAGGGAAAAGAAGATAAGAGATTCAAGAACCTGTTGTTTAACTCCAAGTGGGGAGGCAGTGATGTATGAGACCGTCCAATCAAAGAACACGTAAGGGTCACCAGCCAAAGCAACACCCAATGAGCATACAAAACAAATAAATAGAAGAAACAACCAGACTGCAAGGCTCTGGGCATTGGATTCTCCAATAATTCCCTTTTGGGTTTTTCTTTTCGAGTTAGATGGAGATAAGAGAATTCTGTAGGTAGAGAGAGAGGTGGGTGAAAGTGAAGAAGTGGGAAATGGCAGCAGCCAGCAGCAGAATTTGATGGGGAGTGACTGAAATAACTCACGTGGCAGTGGGAAGAAGAACCAGAACCAGCTAGCTTTGGTGCAGTCAGAATAGACTGTCTCTGTCCTCTATTGGGTCCCATCTGAATTTTTCTTCTTCTTTATTTTCTTTTGCTTTTCTTGAGTACTGAGCCATAGCCACGGTTGTTTTTCAGTATTTTACCAGTTTCTTCTTTGTACAGTCACTGTATGGCCTTATGGGTCCCTACTCTACTACAGCTAAATGGTGGTGGCAGATGGGATCCTCACCCTTTTCAGCTGGATCGGACTAGGCCGATCTGCTTTGCTTCTGCTTTCACACTAACATTAATGGTGTATAAGAAAAGAAAACACACATTGTTCTTCAATCTGTCACACAGCAAAAATGCCAATTATTTACTTTCAACTGTCAACTTCATGATGAAACAAAAAAATTACTGACAAGTAATATATATATATATATTTTCAAAAAACTGTTTCCACCAGGTTTATCAACTATCATATGGTCCTTTAGGAGCTCTAATTTGTAGGTGATCTATTATATTTAAGTACTATTGTTTTAGAAGATGATCCAGTGAGTACGGCGGAGCATAATGCAAGTTACTAAACATGAAGAAAAAAGGCAATGCAGTTATACACAGCTGACTATTTCATTCTTAATATGAAAAAAAAAATAATAATGCAGTTTTTTTTTTAAAAAAAAAAGCCTTTAAATAAGAAAATTATTACTTCAAAAACCTTTTTAAAAGATAGAGTATATTTATTACTCTTTAATAGTTCCCCTGACAAATTAGTATATACAACTAAATATTATATATATACAATTACCAAAAAAAAATATTATATATATACATAAATATATATTTTGTATCCAGCTAGTTTCGTGTAAATTGGGTGATCCTAGGATTTGTTAGACACCCAGCAATATTGTTTATTAATGATTTGTTTGATAATATAGTTATTTTTTATTTTTTCCTCTTAAATTATATATAATTTGATTAATTTAAAAATTAATTAAAATTTATTAAATATTAATTAGATTACTTAATTAAATAAAAATATAAAAAAATAGAAAATAAAAGCACTTTTTATTTTTTATTTTTATATTTTTTTACAATTAAATAGTTTAACATTTAATAGACTCCAATCAACATCTAACTTAATCAAATGATATATAAATTAAAAATAAAAAATAATTATATTATCATATCATAAATAAACTCTGCTTTGAGTTTATGTTAGTGTTGGTAGACTTGATTTCTTCAGCCTTAGAAAAACAAAACTAGGCCCGAACATTCATGACATGGAGGCTTTGAACTGAATTCGGTCAACATTCTTTAGCATGCAAATTTTGCATTTGTAATGGTGGGCTTTGAGCCCAAAAAAAAATGGGAAAAGAGTAACTTGTTAATGCCTTGAACCACAGGTAATTTTGCCACGCACATCTCTGTCAATTATTTTTCTATAAACTCACACACACACAACAGATCTTTAATATATATATATATATATATATATATGTGAAAGTCTGCAAATAAAAATTTTTGGGGCAATTCGTACACCAACAAAATTCAAATAATTTTGATAAATCATTTAATATATACACTATTATATATATACATATATAGGCAATCATATATGTTGACAAGGATGGAAGTTCCAAACTCTTGTAGTGGTGATACGATAGATATAGTGGCATTGGCCAGAAGGACCCCCTACAAAAACCAACGGTGGGAATGCACTTTCGAGGGTTTTTAACAACTCTTTCCATCTTTTGATGACCTTGACATAGACGGTACACATGCATTTGCTTCCATTCAATTCTAGCTTGTCGCCCACTTCCCACATCAACATCTTTTTCTTTTCTTTTTTATTACTATTATTATTATTTAAAATTTTAAAATTAATATTTGGACTATTAGTATTAAAGTACCAACATCATGCCCTACATACATACTACTGAGGTTTTTTAAAGTTGGCAACTAAAAAAAAATCAAAGTCCACGTCACAAAATTGACATCACATTCTAGATTCTGCTATTAATTATTTTTAGTATTTGTCTTTCAAAGAGGAGTGCATCTCACACTTACTAGATTGCATGGTGTATATGTATTTGCAAATTAAATGGAATATGAAATCAATAATGTTAGGGTGACTATGGTTGTTTATCGGTTATCAGTTATTAAGTGATGTTGCAGAGTTGTTAATTAATTATTTTACTTAAATTTAGCATTTTTAATGGTAGATTAATCAATTATCTTGTGACACATCAGTAATTTAACTTTTTTAATGTTAAAATGAGTAATTGTCAATTAATTAGTTTGTAACACATCAACGGTCGTATTTAATTATAACTGTAGCACTGCCGATAATATTGATTGCCAATATTCTTAAATCTCATACGTATAGAAATAAAGAGAGCTAGAAAAACCACAAGGAGACGAAGCTTCATTTCTGCGTAAGGTATAGATGCCATGCTTTTGAAGGATAATAATTGAGATTATTTACGAAATTGGCACTGCAACCGAACGAGACCTTTGAGGAAGCCACATGCACAAAATGGGCCACGACTTAATTTACCCAATGAATGTGCCAAAACTTCTTTAAACAAAAATCCCAATTCTTAACCCAATTCAACATTTTCATTCCTACAACATAATGGATTCACATTTAATCATAATTACCTGCCTTTTACCTTTTTCCAAAAAAAGAAATTATAAAAGAAATTAAATTTAGTTTTAAGAGAAGCGAGGTGTCAATCTTGGATACTTTGAGGAAGAAGAAGGTGACAAAGTGGAAAACACATGGCTAGGTGATGGCAGTGTTGGTTGCCATGCATGTACATGCACGTCCTTGATCCATTATAACCAATCCAACTGTTTGTGCCGGATTTTGCTCCACAAACCGTCGCAATCCGTCGACGCAAAACAGCAGATGACGTGAAGGCGCGGTGTAGATGCCGTGAAACACCAAGTTCGAGTAAGTATGTGTTTGCTTTGGACTTTGAATGCGATCACTTTAGTATGCGTCTTATGAGTGATAAAGATATTTATAGGCTTGGCTTTCACCACCAAGAATAGGAAAACCGCCTCGATTCAAGGTTTCCACTGGTTCTTCCCGGACTTGGAAGGTTGGATATAGGAAAGTGTATAGCATTGATCACGAATGAACTTTCCTATCTTGAACTTTCCACATCCAAGTCAAGAAAGACCGCCCGAGCCACTACATGGCCCTTTCGCTCTTACATCATCGAGCCAATTCAAATACTCACCCCATTCCGATCACAGCCGATCAGCCACTCGGATCCCCCCTTGGATGGCGACAACCAGCTTCAAAGATCCTCCTCCTCGGGCCCAGATAATCCGGACTAACCTTCCACCTCGGTCCTACTGCTCGGCCATGAGGAATTTGGTCATACAGATTAGCCCCAGAGCCAACGTAGTGTGATTAGGTGGCTAGGTTATCGTCGCGTCTTTCCACTTCAACACCAGCGTTCTCGACACAAACGCCCAGCGTTCTAACAATCATGGCGGTGTCAGGGCACCGCGAACGAAACCAAGAGCGTCTCCAACACGGCCGATTCAAATTTCAATTTGAATCTTAACCGCCACCACCTGGGTTAAATACCCTACGCCTCCTTTCAGTTTTACTTTCGACCTTCCAGCCGTAAGCCTCGCATCCTCTACACCTTCATCCTTTCCAGCGCCATTTCGATTAACTCAGAAAAACCTTACTCGTCCAATCCCCAACATAGATACATCGCCGTGATCTCCAGAGAACTCCGATCAAAGCAAAACTAACTTTGCTTCTATTTTACCTCTGAGTCGAAAAACCCGAAAAGCTATCATAGCTTCCTCCCGCTCATCAACTCCGTCAAGAACCTTATCACCGGCGAGAACTGTGTTAGAGTTTGATCCTCTTCTTCAATCTTTTCGTGAATCGTGTTCTTATTTCATTTCACAAAATGTCGCCCTGAGACTCGAACCCTTCTTAGAATACTCGGCGCTCCTCCACCTACACCATCTTTCATCCACCAAACTATTAGGATCGTAGAGCCAAATCAAGTAGCCGAGCAAAACCCCGAACCCTACGTGGAATTAAATATGATCCGAAGCGAGCCAAGTGAACATGGACAAAAATCTGTCATTCAACACCCGACCCTGATCAAAACCGACATCCCTTCAATCTTCAATCTCAAGACATGCCGTAAAAGAGGTACGGCTTTCCTGAAAATGCCATACTATCGCCCCAAAGACGGAGAAAAGCGGGACTCATCGCGATGGATGGATCTGCTTTTAAATAGCCTTTAAGCTCGGGCTTAAGTTACCACCGCATCCGCAGCATGTAGATGCGAGATATTTTAATCTTGGGCCGTGATGCCAACGGGTGGCGTTACCTCCTGTGGTCGATAGTTCTATCCGAAAGCTCCGGACAACACATGACATGCCCATCTTCCTTCACTTCTTTTACCTTAAACCGGAGAGGTAGATATGCATTCTACGCCGAAACAAACCAAACTCCCGACCGGCGCACAACGAGCGATAAAGGCCGGATGATACTTCTTCCCAAAAAGAGAGTCTGTTTCGTCCTTGGCCCATCCGAATCGGGAATTCGGCCGCGAGAAAGAGTATTTGCTTATCGAGTATTTGCTCTTTTCCTGACTTTGCGGGACCAAACTCACTCTCGATTTGTGCATTTGAATCAAAGCGACAAACTTTCCACCAACGCCGAAAGCGTAACAATTCGATCAACGCTTTACGCGCAGCAGAAAGAACCTCAACCTTTACTCTCCAAATCATTTAGCGGTAGGTCGCGCCATCAAAACAAAAGAACCAAGAAGCAAATCCTTCCCAAAGAAGGCAAATTCTACGAGCCAATCCGAAGGTATCCCTCTTCCTTTTATCAAGTACCATATACCCACGCTCTCGGTCAGATTAGATTATTATACTGGCCAACAATCATTCGCTTCTTACCCAACATAGACATGAGAAAGATGAAGGTGCTGCCAATGAAACAAATGAGAAGGAGAGGAAAAGAAAGGAGAAAGAAAGCCCGAAAGGCTGAGAGTCGACCAAATAAGCAACTGAGCCTACCCCGGTGGACGACACGATCCAACCAAAGGACTTGGGTTGCGGATGATAAATCTCCACCTCATAAAGAGGCAGCTCTAGTCCTCCAGCCACAACGGCGGCAAAGAGCCCCTGGCGCCCAGGCGAACCTAGGTTTGGGGATGCTCTCTATCCGCTCGACTCAAACTTGACGCCCAATCGTGGATTGCTTAATGACCACGATAAAGTATTCTCAAGAGCATGCCCTCGAGGACATCCGCCATGAAGCCGAGGAGGAGGCTGCGTATAACCTAAACATTCAATTTTATCCTCACATTTATACGCCATAACTTATCAGCCATTTTCATACACCTAGCCCAAACGGCGGTACCTCTATGAGGTGGTAAAGGTTGACGGCTTGAAAAAGTCGGCGCGTGTCGACAAACAAAATCTCGGAAGCGGACATTCTGAATTCAAACAAGCGCAATCGATGCCAATGCTCGGGGAGGAAGCCGAGAAAATGGTCCGGCCACCGTAAGCTTTCCGAAGAAGGAGAGAACCGATTTCACCGTCAGCGGAAAGATGAATGGCGGGGCTCAACTCGCACCTAAGAAAAAGATTGTGTACCGCAGCTGGTGAAGATGCCTATCTCGGGCCCAAAGGAGATGATCCTCAAGTTCAAGCGCCGAGACCTCTCGCCTACACCGAGCTGCCGAGGATGAGGTGACGATGGAGACAAGTGAAATTTCCTCCAACTAATCCGAAGTCAAACATGTTGGCGCAGAAGACACTCAGCGGTCCAAGAGGAAGATCTTCCCCACACGAGACTCTTTTATCGAGGCAATGGAAGTTCGCCAAGACGCATACCTCAACCAAATTCCAATATGGAGGGTCGTGCGTACTCAATCGGCCGGTAGACCATCCATGAACTTGTAACCACATTTCTTTACTTTGTAACTCCGCTCCAATTTGAATGAAATGTTGTTATCGATTCATTCTTCCGCATACCTTAATTATTTTAATAATTGTCCGGTGTACATCGATATCCGATCCGATTTTAACTAGAATTGACCAAGTTGTGTGCTAACAACTCGACCGACCTAATCAAAATATTACAAGCCGGAAATGCATTGACCTTCCTGGCGGTCGTCCCTACATCTTACAAGGCCAAAAGGTGTACCAAATCAGGGTCAAATTGACCAGCAAAGACCACCGAAATCGAATATGACCCAACCCCATAATTTCCGATGCATCGGAATTTTTCGCTTGTAAAGGTGGAAGTCGAAACTTCTCGACTCATAACCAAACTCATCCACAATAAGATAAACATGGAGCGACGATTTGTATGTAAATGAAGGTACCATTTATTAATCCAATGAAAGAGTGCGAAACGCATAAAATTAAATGACTTAAGAAATGCAAAAGCATCATATGCCATTCACTAACGAAATCTTGGCGGATGAACCGAACTCCAGCCAGGCACATCGATCGCTCGAGATTGTAAGGTGTAAGTCCCTCGGTCCGGGTATGTCCAAGCAGATAAGGACCTTCCCATGTCGGTCCAAGCTTTCCGTGTTCAAATTGGTGTTTGGAAAGACCTGCGTACAAAATCTCCAACTCTAAACCGAGGGACGAACTTTGGCGTTGTAATGCCTAGCGATGTGTTGCTGGTACACCGCCATCCGTATAAAGCTTGTTCCTCGGCCTCCAAGTTGTCCATGATTGTCGCCTCGGTTCATCATTTTATCCCGGACCGGCCACCAATCGTTGAACGCCACTTCAGAGGTATCGCCTCCGCTCCATATGTTAATGCTAACGGAGTTTCTCCCGCGGGCGCTATGGCGTGGTTCTACCCATACCCCGCAACTCGTCCGGCCACCTCCCTTTAGCTTGTTCCACCGCTATTTAGATTGGCAATTATAGTTTTATTTGGGACTCGGCATCGTTGGGGTGACGTGGTGAAGACGCATGGTGATCTTCCACTCCATACAAAACTCTCGAAGTTATGAAGCTAATGAACCCCATCACTAAAACTCGCGGCAAACCAAAGGCAATGATATTCTTCCGCATAAATCGAACCACATCCTTGTCCTTAATTTGGGAGTAGGCTTCGCCCACTGAAATCAAGTGGCCCGATGAATCTTTTCGCAAGTGGAAGGGGTCCTACGATGTCAAGCCCCATCGAATGGCCATGGGCTCGTTAGATTTGTTAGCTCTTCGTGAGGTAAATGAGGCCGAGCGAACCGCTGGCATTTGTCGCTTCGAGAATAGTGCCGGCCTTTTCGCATGGTTGGCCAAGAATAACCCTGCGACATGGCTTTACGGGCGGTGTCCGCCTCAATGATTGCCACAATGCCCTCATGAATCTCCGCTAGAACTTGGGTCGACTCTTCGCTCAAACACCTCAAAGATGGACCGTGAACGCCTCCTATATATAATTTGCCATCGATCATCGAGTACCGAAATGAGATAAGCCTAACCTTCCAGAGCCCGACTTATCCGGAAGTGATCTCGAAGTTAGGAAATCAACAATTGATTTCATCCAACCACCCGCTCGACCGTTATTGACGCGCATCGTCTCATCCTTAACCATATTACATAACCAGAATTCCACGGTATCATTCGACGCCGCGCTCGCCACCCATAGCAGAGCGAAAGTATCTCTCACGATTCTCAAACGCAATTGCGCTCCAAACTTCGAGCGCAATAATGAGTTCCTTTACTAGCTAGGTAGGCAACCATCTTTTCATCCTTAGCCAAATCGCCCGCTAACCCTCAATAAGTCGGGAATCACTATACACAAGCAATTGTTGCGCACTACCGCCGCCAATTGTATCCCGGCGTCAATGCTTCATACTGCTTCGTTATTTGACGGAAAAATTGAAATGAATAGCTTGTTCGAAGGCAAACCATCCGGTCTTAAGCACAATCCCCCATTTCATGCCAATTCAAGAGCCATCAACAAATAACTCCCATGTTCGCTCCAATGCTTCGTCTCGAGATGCTTCATCCGGCCAAGTAGGTTCATGTGCGGCATGGCGTAATCAATCGCTCGCCTAAACCGCCTATCTCATTCCCTACGTGCTTTGGTTCTTCCCTTCGAGAATTCGCAACAAAGTCACCGTAACCCGAGATTTGATGGTTGTTCGAGGTCGGTATTCTATTCCGTGACTTGATTCAATCGCCTAACGATCATCCCCTCGCTATGTCCGCTATGAAGTGACCGGGGTAGGAAGTTACTACAATGATCTTGTGGCATTGGAAATACGGCCTTAATTTCTTAGAAGAGCGCAGAGCCAACATCTTTCAATGAGGAGTCGAAGTTTCGCGATCCGCAAGTGCTCCGCTAACGTGAAAGATGTTGTCTCTTTCCTTCCGCCGACGACGGAGTGATGATCCAAGACGGAGAGATACAAATACAATGGCTCCCTATTTTTGGTTTGGACAAAATAGGTGGAGGCCAAGTATAACTTGAGTCACAAACGCTGCTCACACTCTTCACCCATACAAAGTCCTTGTTTCCTTCAACGCCGGAAAAATGAAAGACAATGATCCAGATGCTTTGAGATGAATCACTCGGTCGCTATTCGTCCATTTAACCTCGCTCCTCGATAGTTTTCGGGAAGGCATGTCGCACCTTATTCGACTGGATTGGCAATTCCTCCCCACTAGATAGCCTAGAATTGCCCCAACCAACCCCAAATGTACACTTAGCGGATTCAACTTCATTTGATGCTGGCCCAAGAAAGGCCCGGCCAAGTGCCATACATGGTCACCGACGCGATTTGACCAAATGTCGCCTACATACACCTCCATGGTCGAGCCAAGATGCGGAACATTTTATTCACCAACCTTTGATAGGTGGCACCCACGTTCTTTAATCCGACGGCATGACCTTGAACAATAGATTCCTTTCCGTAACAAACGCCGCTTTTTCTTGATCATCCGTGCATCATAATTTGATTATACCGAGTAGCGCCCAAGCGAGTAGCGATGACCGCGAATCCCCCATCATATCAATCTTTGGAAGTGGAAACTATCCTTCGGCATACCTTATTCAAATCCGTGAAATCAATACACACTCTGGTTTTCCATTTTTCTTCGAACTACTACTACATTGGCGAGCGATCGGATAATGCACTTCTCCCGAAGTTATTTTTCAACAAATTACGTTGATGACTTGGTTTCGTTGCGAACTTCCTTCTCTTTTTGTCTGTGTTTGTAATCGGGATCTACGCTCAACCTGCGAGATGATGTGTGGATCTATTCCCACCATGTCATCCGCCATGCGAAAGTACTACGGTGGTCTTTTAGGAATTGAATTAAACGGGCGAACCTCCTGGATCCATTTGGGTTCCATCTTTGTCGAGCGACGGGGTGGTCCGATCTAGCGACGCCCTCCGAGATCCTCCAAGGCATCCATCTTATCAATGTAGCCACCCGCCGTCCGTGCTATTTGTTTTCCCATCCACGTGATGTAACAAATCCGGCCGTGGATTGGTCACCCTTCTCCACCCCGGTTTTGTTGGGAACTGACCTTCTAATGGTAGAAGATGGAACGGCTTTCATTCGCGCAACCATGGCCTTCCCAAGATCATGTTGTAAGAAGGAGTGTCAACTACCATCATCTACTATCCGGTTACGCTTTTAGCCGCGGGGAGGATGATTCTCCTTTGGCTGCTCTCATTCCCATCGTATCCAACTAGAGTGGCTCGGTTGGTTTGACCGAGGATCGATTCCCATCTTTTCTAGTGTCTCAAGAACACGATATCCGCCGAAGCTTGTTTATTACCAATATCCGCTGATGGTGCAATTGCCCATCATCCGTGACCACCAAAGCGGTAAAACAACAAAGTTGCGTTTCGCGGTGAAAGTGATAGTTGGCTCTTCGTCTTTGAATGTTGCTGTGATATGGGTTCGCGTAGCCTCCCTCTTCTCGCCGTTCTCCTCCCATGCAATGAATGAATGACCCTCGCACCGACCTCATTGGTCGCGAGGGGTAGTCTTTGGGAATTCCTCGCTACGTCTGTCCGAGCCCGTTTTGTCCTCTCACGGCAATTGTTTGAGTACCCTCTTGAGTAACTCTTCGATTTCGCGTTTTAGCGCCCGACACTCTTCTGTAGTGTGTCCGCGCTCCTTATGAAAGGCACACCATAGAGAGTTGTCCTGTACTCGGACGGAGTTCACGGGTCGGCACCGTACCGTGAATCCTTTCCATGTGCCGCGCTAACCGGGTCGGGGAGGCCGTCCCAAATTTCTGCAGCGGTCTCTTGGCCCATCAAACTCATGCCTCTGCGGTATTCTGCCGCTTTGAATCTCCAACCGCCGGCGTTGCATTTCGGCGGATTGGCGCCGATCTACTGATACTCGTAGCGTCGCCGAACTTAACTGTTGGCTCTGCTCTTACCGCTCCTGCGTTTGGCGGCACAACACGTCCCTCTTTGGCCGCCCTCTGCATATCCAATTCTGTTTCCTCTTCCAAGATCACGAAACTCTGAGCCTTTTGCAAGGTTTGCAAAGAGGTTCTGGCTTTCAACCATATAATCATAGATTTTGGTGCAAGTAACCCGCTTGAGCGCGTTACATGCGACTACATCCGGACAATCCATAATCGACCTTCATATCATTGAATCATGGATGTAATTCGGGCGGTTCATTCCTTACCACGAGCAGTCGTCCGGATCCGCGGATGCGGCGACTTGGCGATGAGTCATAAATTGTTGCGCCCGGTTGGGAACGACCTTATACTGATGGTAATCGACTAAACCGTAAGCTGGACCGCGAGGCTTAGGCGAACACTTTGCGCGCGTCTATCCGGACCGAGGATGCGGTAGGGATCATGGCCTGCAAGTGTATCACGCGTGGTACGGATCGCCTTGCCATATAATGTAAACTTTGGTGCGAGAAAAGCCTGGCGGGTGTGTTGATTTTGTAATTCCATCGACAAACGGAGTGTCCGTATATCGTCATACAGGTCATTGGTTCGCCTCTTCCCGCCGAACCAAATCGCCGCTACCGTCGGTTGTCCTTGTTCGATTTTCGACGGCCGTCCGGTCCGGCTACCTTTGCTCGCCCGTATGGGCGTTATCGTGGAATAAGATTCCCGCCGATTAAATTTAAATTTCGGGGAGCGAGCCCCGTTCTCCCCCGCCGCTTGTTCGACCACTACTTTGTCAGATTTCCTCCGTCCTTTCGGCGAGTGCTTTCCCGGCCGTTACTTACGTGCCCGGGCAAGTCCTGGCTCACGGGTGTCCGTGCGGCATTGAAGGCTTCCGAAGTTGCTCTAACTCTTCAACTTCGCTACGCAAACAAAGAGTGTCCAACAATTGTTAATGCCCTTGGAGTCCTGCTGGCTAAGTAGGCGGGCCCTTGTTGATTGACTAACTCCTCCATCCGAGCGGGAGTTGCTCGAGGCGATTATCATTATCGATAGCTCGCCGCAAGGTCCCGATATGGCGGGGTCGGCGTAACTTCTTCCTCTTGTTGGTGGGCATGATGACCATAGGGATAAGGTGGAGACGCCGCTCGATGCCATTGGTAATATTGAGTGAATCTGGGAGCAGGCGCGATGGTTTTGGTGCCAGCGCTCGCCCTCCCTGGCGCCAACTGTTTGTGCGGATTTTGCTCGCCACAAACCGTCGTGCAATCCGTCGTGACCGCAAAACAAGATGAACGTGAAGGCTTGGGGCAGGTGTGATGCCAAATCCGCAAGTCGATATGTGTTTGAGTTTGCTTTGGACTTTTGAATGCGGTCGTTTAGTAGCGTGCACTATGAGTGATAATGAGATATTTATAGGCTTGGCTTCGCTTTCACCAAGAATAGGAAAACCATACGATTGAGGAGTTTCCATTTGGTTCTTCCTGGACTTGGAAGGTTGGATATAGGAAAGTGTATAGCATTGATTCTTGAATGAACTTTCCTATCTTGAACTTTCCACATCAAGTCGAAAAGGCCCCAGAACCACTATGGTGTCACATTCGCTCTTACAACATCCGGCCGCCAATTCAAATACTCACCGAAGCATTCCGATCAGTAGAGCCGATCGACCACTCGGATCCCTACCGGTTGGATCGCCGACAACCTTCAAAGATCGTCCCTCTCCAGATAATCCAGGGCCCTTCCACTCGATCCTACTTTCTTGGGAATTTGGTCATACACCAACCTCTCCATCTTTCTGACCTAATTTTTGACAGCTCTCTTATATGTGCCACGCTCTCATCACATACCTTTTTCAATAAAATTAGAAAAATAAAATTACATAAAACAATATTCATGAATATCTCTCTCTTTTTGTTCCAAAAAAAAGAAAGAAAAAAACAGACAAAGAAGCTGAAAATGACTCTGCAAAATCCAACAAGAAGTTGAAGTGACGACTAATGGTGTGGATCATTATCTTTGCCCGCCGTCCAATCAAAACTCAAAGCAACAACGACTCTGATTTCACATTGACTTTTCATGGTTCACATTGACTTTTCATGGTTACAGCATCCACATTGTGATGCTGTCATCTGATGCACCTGAATAATTCCCTTAGAAGAAATTTTTTTTTAAAAATAAACGTATTTAAATTTATAAAAATCAATGTAACTATCCATCCCCTCATCTGCTCTGGGGTTGGACACTGGCCTCTTCTTTCCTCTTTCTCCAACCTGGAAAACTGGTCGGAAAACCACCACTCTCCGGCGACCAAAACCCCCTCCGACCTCTGAAACCGACTGACATGTCCACCGTCCTCCGGTCTTCCTCACTGCCTTCAATTCCCTCCCTCTCTCCCTCACGCTCTACCACAAAGCGCAAGCTTCCTAAAGCCCCTGAATTTCACTTCCTCTCTCTGAATACAAAACCAGTTTCTTCAGCTTCATTCCCTTGCTTTCCGACCTCCAAGAAGAGCTTCAACAATGGGGTTCTTTCAATATGCGCTTGCTCTACGTCGTCGTTTATAGGAAAAGTTGGGTCGCAGAGAAGAGAAGGGAACGCGTCGTTGCTTTCTTTCGGGATAAATGCACCTACTGCGAAGCCGGAAGATTCTCAAAAGAGTAACGATTCGTCTCAGGTGTTGTCCGCAATGCTTCCATTCGTGGTTGCTGCAACTGCCATTGCTGCTCTTGCTCAGCCTTCCACTTTTACATGGTGGGTGTTCTGTTTTTATTGATTCATAATTGAAATTTTGGGTTCCGGATTGTGCATGTTGAATTTTCGAGCTTTCGAGTTTTGCATGTAACTTTTTCTGTCCTATTTCTCCAATGGCTTTTATTATAATAAAGAAAAACGAGCTTTGGGATACTTATTCTATGATTCTATTATAATAATAAGGCTTACGGATGCTACTTTATTAAAAATTTTATATTATACTATAATCCTTTTCCACAAAACTATTTTATGTTCTATTAAAATTAGTTTTCAGATATAAAATACTCTTGTTCATGTTACTTCTTTCTAACTGTAAAGACTACTTGTTCCTTTCTGTTCAAGTCGATACTCTGTTATAATAATATTGCTTAAAAATGCATTAAAGGTTATTTGCTAAATTTTAATTGGATAAAGTTTCAGTTTTCTTTTCGTCATGTGCATCATATTTAGGTGTTATAATTTTGAATATTAAGCACTATGGATAAAGACTACGGAAATTACATTTGAGAAGCTGGGACTCTTTTAGGTGTTTGATTTTAGTCTCACGAGAGACTCAAGGGTAACTAGTTTTTTTCTGGTTCACGGGTTTTCGCTTTTAGCAAGCAGATAAGATAACATGAGAAAGAAACTTCTTTTGAAGTCTTCCATGAAAATGCATGCTTGTGTTGCTTAATACTTTTGCATTTTAAACTTTTGCAGGGTATCTAAGGAATTATACGCCCCTGCCCTTGGTGGGATAATGCTGTCTATTGGCATCAAACTTTCCGTTGATGATTTTGCACTTGCATTTAAAAGGTAACATTTTGTTTAACATCGTCTGTTTTTCTTACTTGCTTATTGTTGTAATCTCTCTCAAATTTTGTGAATTTGCTGTAAGTTATTTACTTTTCTCATCTTTTGCAGACCTTTACCACTGTCTATTGGGTTTATCGCGCAGTATGTGTTGAAACCGGCGTTGGGGGTTCTAATTGCAAGGGCATTTGGCATGTCTAGGATGTTCTATGCAGGCTTTATCCTAACTGCTTGCGTTTCAGGGCTCAACTATCTAGTTATGGAAGCTTTCTGAGCAAAGGCGATGTGGCCTTGAGTATTCTACTGACCAGCTTTACCACCATAGCATCTGTTATTGTTACACCTCTGCTGACTGGCCTACTAATTGGGTCTGTTGTTCCGGTTGATGCTGTTGCAATGTCTAAGTCAATAATGCAGGTATGAGTCTTCAAGAATGAAATTTGTTTTCTTGTAATGTTCTCCATTCTTTTCTTATTTACATATATCAGGAATTGATAATAGAATTCTTGAATTTTGATAGGTTGTTCTTATTCCTGTAACTCTTGGTCTCGTTCTCAATACTTACGCGAAGCCTGTGGTGAATGTCCTTCAACCAGTGATGCCACTTGTTGCTATGATTTGTACTTCATTGTGCATTGGCAGCCCTCTTGCAATAAATCGCTCCCAAATTCTGTGTATGGAAGGATACCGTTAATTTTTCCAGTGTTGGCATTTCATGTAGTGGCCTTTACTCTCGGATATTGGGTCTCCAAAATTCCTAGTTTGAGGTAACTCCTCACTTCTATCTTAGAGTGTAAATTTCTTACTTAAATGCCATGTCTCATGCATAGCAAGGAAGAAATCTGGCAAGATATGGAAAGGACATACCCTACTTGTTATTCCTCTGGTTTTGTAGACTTTGGTTCTTGTCAGATTATCTATTTAGCATCTGTGTCAATATGTAAATTTCAAGTAGAGGGGATTCCTTATGTCAAATACTGCATCAGACATATCTAATTTGCAGTAATGATGGAGTAGATACTGGTAGGCGGTGGAAGAGTTTAGTCTACAGAATTTGTTTTTCTTAGGTTTGTTATTTAAAATAAAGATTGAGGATGCCTAAGTATACTTGGACGAAAGACATGGGTTATTTTTAAGGTCAAGTTTGAGGTTCCTCCTTGTTTCTTCACTTTTTGTTAGCAGTAGGTTTGGGGGAGTTGAAAGAATTGGAATGAAATCCATGAAGTCGTTTGGAGTAAGTACATGTTTACAGGTTCTCTTTTCTCCTCTCTATTTTCTTAGGTATGGGAAATCATAATTTGAATGGGGAGATGTTCTACTCTGAAAGAATATCCGAGGTCTTATGAACTGAACTTGGGATTATACATTATAATCAACTATGCTATTAAATAATCCATTCTTTAGTCAAGTAATAATCATAGTGTAAAAGGTGGCTAATAGTTACTTGTGTTAGTTACTACCCTCTTAAACCTTGTGTTACCTGTTGGCGTGTTGATCACCTTGCAAGTCTTTGATGCCATCTGAATCCTCTTAAGCAATTTTTCCTTTTATGACATTTCAAAATCAAGGTTGATATTTGTATTGCGCTGATGGAAGCATGTAAATCAAAACACTAGCAGTTTAGCTTAGGGCCAATTTGATGTACCACTAGCCATCCAAGTCCTGGGATCATGCAATTTCCTTTAGCCACTGAAAACATCATATTTTGATCTCATTGGTTGTCCTCGTTAGGATTTATATGTGTTGAAAGCCCTGTATAAGAATGAAAGGGAACAGAATAGGTTGCCACTCAATAGCTTCCTTCTGCTGATTGTGTGCTCTCCACACCACTTGAACTGTCTTTATTCTACCAAACATCATTTTCCATCAGACCTTATGTCCCTTCTTGCAATTTTCACGTAACTATGTCTGTCATTGCTTATTGATTATAGATTTCAATGATTCTAGTGAAAATCAGTAGTCTAAGTTGCATTGTTAACTGTACTGGTACAACAGTTGGAAATTTATCTTCCTGTGTTTTTTGGAAAAATAGGCAGCAGCTTTATTTGAGAGGTATGATGCATCGGACTGTTTAACTTTGAACATATTATGCAGAACACTCATAAAATTTGTCACAGGCAAGAGGAAGAAGTTAGCAGAACACTCTCAGTATGTACAGGAATGCAAAGCTCAACTCTGGCAGGGCTCCTTGCAACCCAGTTCCTTGGAACCAGTCAGGCAGTTCCTCCAGCTTGTTCGGTAGTCGCCATGGCTGTCATGGGCCTTTGTCTAGCATCTTTCTGGGGAAGCGGCGCTCGAATCAGAGACCTACCATCCATACTATTTCGCCGCCAAACTGGTTCTACTGTCGGGGCTTCATAAAAGGTACAGTCGGAGTATCCATGGAAGGTAGATTACTGCTAGTTTAATTAACACAAAACTGATGGTCAGGGACAAGCAACATAGGACATGTCAGAGGATGAGTTTAAACCATCTGATCACCGGGTTGGATAGCAATGGTACATTGAGAGGTTCATGAGTCAAATGTAGAAAGCGGGAACCTTGGTGTAGCCAAGAGTTGTTAAAAAAAAATTAGTTGTAAAAGTTGTACGTATAGTTCTTTGTACAAGCAGCAACTTCACAATTTATATTGCATATACAACTAAAAGGTATAGTTTATAGAAATTTGCTTAAGCGTCCAAGCTTTTGCTCTCAGTCCCTTTCTCTGTGTGTGTGGTTCCAAATAGCTTAGACAAATATGAAAACTCGCTCATGTGGGACTTTGAAAAAGGTGTAAGCTGGTTGGTGTGCTCGAATCTAATGGGCTGGAGCAGTGCATTCCAAGGTCCAGTTCGAAAAGAGCTTCTCTTATACGAATTATAACAAAAAAAAAGAAAAAAGGAAGAAGTAAGTTCTGATTTTTTTTTTTTTCTTTTAAATGAGGGTCTACAGAAGCATAAAATTTTCCAAATTGTGAATTTAGAAAAAGTTATAACATTGTCCCATTTGTCCCATCAGATTGCCTGGTTAATTGAAAACTACTGATTATAATTAATTTGTGAAACATCAAATTAACGTATTGTGTATGTTTTAGACTTGTAACAATGAGATTTTGAGGCATAATTTTAGACTAAAAATTTCTGGTAGATATTTATTAGACTATTAAAATCATTTCTGTTTCTGGAAAATTTATTATAGAGTACAATGGTTATTTTATACACTTTTAAGATTGTTTTAAAGTATTTTCTAATTTGTAATGTGTTTTACTGACTGGGAATTAAGCACAATCTCCAAATATAATGCTTGCAAATTTATTCACTAAACTAAATTTACTAAACTGTGTCAATAAATCACTGTGCATTGTATTGTTTATAAACTTTGTAATTAATAATTGCCACTTTAATTTGAAGCAAATTTTTGTTCATTTTCTTTTTGATTTTTCTCTGAACTGGGACAACTACCTAGCCAAGTACTCACTACACATTAGCTCTAGGGTTCTCTTTTTTTTGGTCACACTCCCTTTAATTTCTACCTTTTTATTTGTTAGCTATATATTTTAGTTATTCAAACTTTTTTTTTTTGTCCGTTTCAGTTATCAATATATAAATTAATTACCTTGAACTCTTCCAAATGAAGTAAAATGGTTAATTGCATCAAACTTAATAGAAAGTGTATAAAAGGTAATGTGCTCAATATATATTGTCAGCATAGCACCATATATCTTCCAAATTAATTTAATTAATAATACATATTACCATATTATTATATTGATTTAAACTGCAACATGGAAATAATTAACAGCCTATTAGGCCATATTAATTCATGTGCCAAAAAGTTGATTTTGATTTAATCTAAATTCAAAACTTTTAAGAAATTTGGATGACCTAAAGATAGAGAATGGTAGCTACATATAAAGGTAATTAAAGAAATTATGATATTAATTTTCCCATGAGCATGATATATAATGATGAATTACTTGAACCCTCCACTATACATAAATAATATCCTTTTAAATTTCCTAAAAATAAATAATTATTATAAAACTTCATTAAATTTAATGAGTAAAGTTAAATTTATTAAGATTATTTATCAACTGACATGACAGTTAATACGGTGATATGTTCTTTATTGATAATTTAATATACTATAATAAGATATAAGTGAATTCTAAATGGAAATCATAATATGTAATCACATCGATACGACGCAGTTGGTAAGCAATTTTGACAAAAAGGCTTAGCATTGTGAAATCTTTTTAACACTTAAAACAAAAAACAATCGGGGCTTCAATTTCTTAGTACATGTAACATATATTCTGCAAAGTATTTGAAATAAATAAATTACACAATAACATTAAGCAGCATTTAACACCTAATTAAAACAATATATAGCAGTCCCATTACAATTTACATGCACATATAACTTGAATAAAATGATTTCTGTCTGTATGATACAAGCATGTGTTACATTTTCTTTTCCATGTCAAGGTTTTTTTTTTTTTGCTCATCTGTTTTATATCTGGACTCAATATATATATATATATATATATATATATATATATATAATTAATTTTTATTTATCATAACAGTAACAGTAACAGTAACTGAAAATTACTTAATTAACAAGAAACTCAGAGAGAGTAAAAATCAGCAATTGTTGTCATGACCTTGACCTGGGTGGAGAGGCACTTGATGTAATGCGCAGTCTCATCCAACAACTTGCAGATTTCCATTGATTCACCACCCGGCACAAGCCCTCGAAGCTCTTCGGCTTTTCGAATTCCATTAACCTCCTCCTCCTGATCACTACCACTCGTCTTCTTCTTCTTCTTCTTCTTATCGTTCGTGATTCTAGAATCTCTGCAGGTTCTTTTTCTTAATCTCATCTTCAAAAGCATAGCTCGGCTCCAAGCTCTCTTAGACCCAACAGCAGAAGCCATAGACGCATCGGCAGCAAGCTTCACTCTCAGAAATCGTTTACAGATCTCCCTAGTAGTACTGGGTTTTCGTGTGTTAATTCTGCTGAGAGCTCTGAGGAACCCATGGGTGAACCTGGATTTTATATTTGTCATGGAGCATGATGAAGACAACCGTCTAGGATTGTTCATGGAGAGCAAGCAAGCGATGGGATCTGATGTATATATAGAAATTTTATTCTCCTGGGAAAGTTAGGGTTTGGAGAATATTAGGGTTTACTGAGAAAATGTTGGAGAAGGAGATTTTGTTTTCTGACACAAAGGGGTCAGATTGTCTGTACAACGACAAAAGCAGAATCCAGTTCTGACACAATTGTCTCTCAACAGAGGGAGTTTGAAAATGGGAGGTGTAAAGAGAAAGGGAAGGAAGAGACACTTTTAATTAATTAATTGAGTTTCTATTTTTTCATTTATGGAAAATCATACTCTCACATGTCTTCAAAATTTTTTGTAAAAATTATAAAAAAAAAGAAAAAGAAAAGGGAATTTTGACATGTAAATTAGAATTTTTATTTTTTTTAGTGGGTTTGAAATTATAATAAAAGAGAGTTTTAAACAATTTAATTTCCAAAAACTCACAAAAACTAAAAGGGAATATGTCACTTTTTATTGTATGAAAGAAAATGATTGAGTTGAAGGGAGGGAGGTGAAAAGTGTGGGGTTGCAGAGAGCCAACCACTACATGAGCGCACATGGTTCCATTACCCACTTGGAGGCATGTGGGACCTCTAATTTTTAGTTTATCCTTAATTAATTTGTTTAATAATAATTATATATATATATATATATATATTATATGTGTTTTAATTACTTTGATTTAATTGGACAATTAATCAAAAATCAATTCTTATTGTTGTGTTTTTAGTTCGGTGACCGTATTATGGGGCCCACCAAGCAAAAAGGCTAAAGCAGTGATGGTGATGGGCCAGTAGTATGTGATGGTGCTTGTGGCGGCGGTGCTTGATGCTGAGTCCTCTGAAAATGCCAATGAAACGCATTGAAAGTTTATTTACTTCACTCCAGCAAATTATTTATTTATTTGTTCATTTATTTTCAAAAAACAACGAAAATTAATTAAGAAAAACATAAATGCAAGCCTTGTTTTTTTTCTTAGGAATAAATTACTAGCTAATTAGTGATGAAATTAAGAAATTAGTCATCAAAATTTATTAAAAATGTCAGTTAATTCATTAAATGTAGATTACTTGTTTTATTTTAAAAATATTCTTATATTAATATAATATGAACAAACCAATTTTTCATAAGTTTTCTTCACATCACTTTGGATTTTCACTATATATGGATCTACTTTCACTTTGTGCAGCAAGCCTGTAAAAGCATTAACAAAGCATCAAAATCTTATTGTAGAATTCACGAATTATCAAGTGTGGTTACCATCTTTTGTCATACCTATACATTATTAAAAGTAGTAATCTAAAAAGGAAAGAAAGAAAAAAAAAAAGTTACTTAATCACAAAGTCATAACATGGTTTTCCAAATTAAGGACCACAATCAAGTGGCTTTCTATTTTATTATAAATGTGAAGTAATAGAAAAAACACAAACCAAAAATATTTTTCATTTCCTGTTTATATTTTTTCTTTATATATATTTATACTCAATTGAATAGTCTAACATTAATAAATTATAACTTAATCTTTAAAATAAATAAATTACACATAAGTCAAGTGAAAAAGTAAAAATAAAAAATAAACGTGTTATCAAACGAGTTTTTAGCAATTACGAGTTTTTTTTTTAATCACTATTGTTTTAAAATATTTATATTATTAGGATGTGAGTTCAATTGATCATAGATATTATTCTCAATAGGCCACTTTCCCTAAGTTTGTACCATGGAAAAATATAACAACATCATTGTAAGCATGAATATAAAGTACTTTTTTCTCTGGAATTTCATACTAAACTTCATATTATATATGTATTTTGGTATATGCAAGATGGCATGCCCTACAGATATTATATATATTTTCATGATGGGAATTTTGAATGTTAGGATTGCTTACTAGCTCTTTAAAAAATTGAATTTAAGGAATAATTAATCTAGCTAGCTAGCTAGTTCTAATGAAATTGCATGCATCATGGGGTACAAAATTGCAAAATGATAGCTTATTTTGAAAATGACCTTTATACAAATAGAAGCTTGGAAATTAACAAAGTGAGAGATAGATAGGCATGCCAAAATGAACATTAAGCTAGGTTTGTAGAGGTTTGAAGTAGCTAGAGGTGGGTGTCCTACAATATTTGCAAAAGAAGCAAGTGTGGGCCCTAACTTGCCTAAAAAGGTGACATAAATAAATAAAACCAAGCTTTAGAATTAAGACTCTTTAACTAACTCGGAAGTAGTAATCAGGCTTTAATTAATTAATTAATTAGTTAATTATGTTCAATAATAATCTTGGATAAGGTGTGCATCCCACTATATTAGTCAAAACTCAATGTCATGAATATTACAAAAATTTCTTTCAAAGAAATTTGGCGAGCGTCTCAATTAAATTATTGTGAAACTAGAGGGTATAGTAAGTAATAAATTGCATTACACCCTTATTTATTTTACTATCTATTTGAACAATTGAAGAGTTCACAATTTCTTTCATGAATACATGCATCAGTCTATCCTTGTCTTCTTTTTCTCCATTGATTTTGTCTTAATTTGCATCTTCCATATTCCGACTAATTACTATATATCAATTAAATTGTTCACATTCCTAGACTTACAAGAATACAATTGAAATAAAATTTGGTGGCTTAATTAATTTGAACTTAATTAAAATTAACCAATGAAGCTTCTTAATTGGTCACGAACATATAGTTTTAGGCTGACAAAACTCACTTGGGCTTCAATGGCAGCTTCTGATCAAATAGGTTGGTGCTTTATTCTATGTCCTTAAGGTTTTGACTAGCAATTGAAGGTGAAGTTCCACCAACAGTGTAATTTACTTCAAAATGTGTAAAGGCTTATTTATATACTCCAGCTATGTAGGAGTGTAACTTATTCTACTGATGTGGGATTTAAGCCACATATATATCAAGAAGCAGCTAATTACAAAGCAGACCAGGAGGATGAAATTAAGGTAAAAAAACGTCACGAGAAACAATACTTTGATCAGTTCGTGGATCGGAGGCTATTTCAAGAAAAATAAATGGAAAGAAGGAAAAATAGATTTAGATTTTTATATAGTCAGAGCCAATCTTCTTGTGCCATGTGTGTCATTAATGTTTTCAAAATGGAATATGTTGTATTTGGTCGCTTAACTAACCAAACGAAAATAATTATAGTAAATTACTAATTAAAATGTGAGTGTTGAAAGATATTTAATTATTGGTGTCCTTAGTACATATAATTACATATAATTGTGTGTGTGTGTGTATATATATATATATATATGTATCAGATTTAATTGAATCTTAAAGTGTGATATAAAGAAACCTTTTTTTTTTCTGGCACTGAGAATGATGAAATTCAATTGTCATGAAAATAGTGGCTTTTATTGCTTGATTGTACCACTGTAAGACAATATCCATATATAAAGGAACTTTGGAAACTAAATTAACTACGCAAAAATCTTATAAAAATATTCAAATAATAATAATAATAATAATAATAAAAGTTCATTGAAGTAATTTTAACTTACTCTGAGGAACACTAAAACAAAATCCGTGTTAAAAGGCATCCCATGTATATCCTATTTTTGTTCCCTAGAATATAATTCAGAAATGATCAAAGTTAAAAAAGAAAAAAGAAAAAGAAAAAGTTGGAAGGGTAAAGGATGACATGTCTAACAACCCTTACCATTTACATATCGCCATTATGCTTAATTTAATTAACTTTAAGAATAATGGCCAATCCTCGACGAAGGAACCTTGATCCAAAGACCTTTTGGTCGATGGGTCGAGCTCCTTCTATGCCATCTAAAGCTTCGGGCAATATATATATATATATTATTGGTTGGTTAATCAAGTAAGTTCATGAATCATATTGCCACATAACACAAATTGTATAAAATTGGTTTTGTAATTATCTTTAAAAATATATCAGAAACTATCAATAAATAGACCATATTTCTAGAGAAGCCACAAAATTGAAAGAGAAAATTAGCATACATTCGACAAGAAATCAATAAATCTGAAAATTACTTATTTATATATATATATATATATATATATATATATATATATATATATATCTGAAAATTACTCAAACATGTTATACATTAAATCATATAGAGAGTACGCACCTCATGTCTCAGTCCATCATAAAGTACAAAAGGCATTTCTATTTTGCACCTCTTAATATCAAAACGTGACAAATAACAAATTAATTAAAGGTCGACCCAAACATTATTCGATGGAAATTTCCCAAAGCCTTGATTATATTAATAAGCAAATTTTGAACCACATATAGTACTGCTTCTAATATGCATACCTTATCCTGCCACGCATCATATTGTTCCCTCTCCCAATCAAGAAACAATATATCTTGCTTCCGTTAACAAGAACTAATTGTAATCATATGATCATTTCAGCAGGGACAAGAGAATTAACTGAATGACCAGGACACATGTGAAGAAGAAAACCAATTTTGTCACTCTTTTTAAGCATTAATCCAATGACAGGCAAGCCACAAGGGAAAAGAAATATTATGAATTAGCAAAATATTGGTCATGGCTATAATTTCATGAGAGAAGGAGCCTAATTTTATATATGTGCATATGTGGACCCATTTGCCACAAGTACAAAATGAAAAACACACACATATTTTAATCTTTGATTGATTTAACTAAAGCGATCCTTCAGTTGCTCTCTCTATCTATGCAAATTTGCAGCACACACCCGTGATAGTATTCTATTAACACCAACTATATATGCTTTAGCTTGTTGAATAAATTAGTTCACCTGTCTAATTATAATTAATTATTACAAATTATAGAGGCTAATTAACAAAAAATTAAGATGAAGAGAAAAATTAATTATATGACAGCCATTCGAACAAAAGGACAAGAAATGAGATGTTGATTTAAATGAAAACACAAAGAAGTGACAATAATACAATAAAAATCAATCAGTTACTACACAAACACATAGCAACTCTTGCCCAAACAAAAACAACAGACACACAAACACACACATTAATTCCACTGCATAAATTTTTCTGTGCCTTAATTTTTTTCTTATAAAATTGTGCAATTTAAGATGACTCAAGCACTTTCTTCTTTTCTTCTTTTGCCTTTATTTTGGATTTATTATTTCCAAAACGATATTTCTGTAAAGCAAATATGACTCAAGAGCAAATCTCAGCGATTCTTCTCATCATCTTTACCTGGGTGGTAAGACAGTTTATGTAATGGCTAGCCTCATCCAACAAGCTGCAAATATCCATGGCTGCACCTCCCGGAACCAGCTTCCGAAGCTTGTTTTCTTGGTCATCATAAGCAAGGTGGTATTGTTCCTCTTTCTTATTCTGAGCTCTTTTCTTGATGGCATGACTGCTAACCCTTTTAACGAAGACATGGCGGTTCCTCACTTGGTTTCGGATCCTCCATAGCACTGCCCGACTCCAAAGTCTCCTAGACCCTACTGCTAAAGCCATGGACGCATCAGCTGCAAGCTTTATTCTTCGATATCGTTGCGAGATCTCTCTGGGAGAAGATGATGATTTGGATCTATGCCTGTATATTCTCATCAAAGCTCTAAGAAACCCTTTAGTGAACCTAAGTTTCAGAAAATTAGGATTCGAAGATGAGCTCTGAAGATTCATAGATGCCCAAAATATATGTGTGTGGGAAAATTAGGGTTTTAGACAGAGTTGGCAATAATTATTTGAAGGGTGACTAGGTTTTTAAGGATCAGAGGACAAAGAAGCTAAGAAGCTAGTGTTGTGGATAAAGATTTGGTTTCTGACACGGAGGGTCCAGCTTTGTTCACAACTACTCAAAAGAACAAACAGATTGGATTTTATTAGCTTCTCTTCTCTTACAGAAATTGTCTAAAATACAAGTACCCTAGAAACCCAAATATGTGAAGAGGAGGAGAAGATCGAATTAAAAAGGAAATTAATGAGGATTGAAATTAGAACTGGGAGCTAAGTGTACAAAGAGGGAGGAGAATTGGGGAATCAAATTAAGCTTTTCATATATACAAGAAGAGAATATATATACATACATAGAAAAACAATAATGAATAATAGGGGTGGGTTTCCTCTTTCATTTTCAAGATGTAGTTTTTGGATATGAAAAGTGGTGCTTTGTGGGGCTGCTAAAGGGCCAACCACCATATGAGTGCACATGGCTCCTTTGCCCACTTGGACTACTTGTGGGGTCCTTAATTTACCCTCTCTTCCTCACTTAAATTATAATTAACTTAACTGGTATAAATTTTATTTTCTTTGGTCATATTAATACAGATGTGTGTGTGTGTTTATAAGCTGATTTGAGTTCAATTGGTTGTTGATGATAAATGCAGTGGGAAAAGTATAGTTGATATTCAACAGTGATGGTGGCAGCCAACACATAGAGAGAGTGAGTTGTTAATTTTCAGTAATAATTGATTGAGTGACTTTGAATAAATGGTCTATGCATGAGTTAGACACCAAAGAATTCAAGTTTTGGCAGCTAGTCACCAAAAGCACCTATAGCTATTACATATGTTGCGCGCGCACACACACACACACATTGCAATGCAATTTTAGGGAGGCTGATTGTGTAGATTATCTTCACTAATGAATTCTACCTATGAACTTTCCTTTTCATTGATAAAATTGCATTCTTTGTTTTTGTATACATTATCTTACACAAATAAAAAGTATTATCTTTAATTTGATGGATACTCTTGAATGAAGTCATAAACTATTTGATGAAGCGCCTTCTATCTGTCTCTATTAATTACTGGCTAGGATTTTGATTGTTTTTTTTCATTTCGGGGACCATTGATCCAATCAAGTCAGTGTTTCTAAAACTTTTGCGTCCAGTCAGGCTGTGTTTGGGAGTGATTTCATAATGTGGGAAAGCCTTGTAAGAGAGCAAAAGTGTTTTTGGTGGTGTTTGACAAAAAAGAGAAGTACCTCGTAGATCCTTCTATATAAGAAAGCGCTTTTTTAGAGTCACTCCCAAACACACCCTTATAAAAATGTGACAATTATTCCTTACACACCGAGAATCACCCTTCCTAGTTTACTTTAATGAAGCTAGCTTTGCGTAGAAAATCTCTATAAATTAGCTGGCAGACATGAATTGTTCTTAAAATTAATCTGTTTGTTGAGGATTTGATTTTCATGCTAGTCATAGACATTAATTAATGGATAATTGGTGTATATATAGAGATTTCTCTCTACCTACTTATGATTGAAATTGAAAATAATCGATACAATTTATTCCAAAAAAAAAGAGAACTTGGCTCTTTTTTGAGAACATTTTTGAAGGACGATACAGTTTTGTTAAAAAGAGAATATTTCTTTTGCTGCTTCTTTTATTATAAAGGGATCGAAGCAGACGTGACTGGTAACCATACCCCTCAACCCCCAAGATATTAAAACATATAATAAAATAAAATAAATAAAACCCATATCCTTATGTGGACTTTATATTTAACGATTGAAATTAATTATACTATGACAATTGACAACTTTAATTAGAGAAATTATGGAATGAAAAACGGTTACTTCTTATTAAGTTTCCTGTAAAAATATCACATATCTTCTTCCCAAAAAAAAAAGGAAAAGAAAAATAATGTATCTAGCTAATAGATTAAAAATATATATTAAAAAAAAGGAAAAGAAAAATCATGTATCTAGCTAATAGGTTAAAAATATATATTAAAAAAAAACTTATACAATCATTAATATGAATTCATAAACCTATACAACAAGACAAGCAGGTGAGAGAATAATAGGCACAATGAAATTTTGTCCATCAAATGCATGCATGCACTTGTTTTAAAGTCAAAAATAATTCCTATATGATGATCAGTGGCTGAGAATTGGGAATTGGGGCGGGCAGCGGCCAGGGGGAGGTCACGGCACCTTAGGACGTACTGGTTTCCACATTCAATATCATATTTTTATGCCACTTTGGTATATCAGAAAACTGGTCTCACCAATATCTACCAAAATGCTTTAGATGTATCACTGATAATTAATTAGGTATTTTTGGTAATTAAACATCGAATATACATACATATATATATATATATATATATATATTGTAGTTGAGTTTAATTTATTTGGTGACAATATATTAATTTCAAGAGTTTATGGAGTCAATAAATTAATCGCGATGTCTATTAGCTAGTTAATTTGTGCTCTGATTAAATTAATTAAGATCGCAATCAATATATCAACTTTATATTCAATCTTTTCTAGCAGAAACATCTTTATATATATATATATATATATATATATATATATATATATATATATATATATATCAGTCGATTCAAAGTGAGGATGTATAACAAAAACACTAAAGATTAAGAAAAAGGAGAGATGCTAAATTGATCAAGCTTAGAAGTAACGAAATCAGACCCTCAAAGCGAGAAATTATATATACTCATCATGTAATTTTCTAACCTTTTAATATATGTTTAATACAATAGACTAGTAGGCAAATAAAATAAAACTGAAAACAAAATAAATTTATGGCTATACAATTCAAATCATAACATTTGATTATTTTGATTTGCAGAAAGCTCAAAGATAAAACGATGATCATATCTTGATGAATATTCGGTTCATACATCCTTAGGATCACAAACAAAACTCCAAATGAAAGGTAAAATTAAATTTATATATATATATATATATATATTAAATAAAAGTAATGGTTTTCCACGGACATGGTTATGTGTGGTATGTATTATGGAAAGCGACGAGTTGCAATCCCCAAACCATTGGCTTTTAACTTTCATCAGCCAAAAGCTAATTTCAAATCATTAATATTCAATATCCATTTTTGCAGTGATTATATATATATACACACACACACATACACTTCACATCAGAATATAGAGGTTTGAAGTAATAATTATTAATTTGAATCACAACTCCTATGGCAGCAGAGAGGTCATTTCAATTCATTCATGCAGATTAATCTTCTAGCTTGTAAGTACTCTACAGAGAGTTATATATATATATATATATATATATATATATATATATATATATATAAATACTTTGAATTATACAACAAGTTGCTAAGAAAATAGACAAACTTCAGCTTGAAATATGCAAGAAATTGAGCTTGTTTTTTGCAACATTAATTATATATTGCACTCAAATATCTCTTTTACTTTTACATATATATATATATATATATATATGCAAATGCATAAACATATACCTTCGTCTTTTTTCTTTTTTTGGCATTTCTTTTTTCTTCTTTTACTTGTTGTTTACTGCATACAATGTTATAAATATATTATGCTCTCTACCACACTACTAACTAATTTGAAAGGTACTCACATATTTTGTCCTGTGGGTCGACTCAAGCAAGTGTGTGTGTATATATTTCAGCAGTGCGAGCAACATTATCGGCTGACAAATTAGTAAAGAATATAAGTTATTTTACAAAAATTTTAAAACCTATAATTATATATGTATGTAGACATTTATAAATAAATAAAATTAAGGATACAAAAAGTTTCCAACTTTATTTCTCATTTAATATAGAATTACACATGGCAATTTAGTATTGATTTTTATTTAAAGTTCACTTTTTATTTATTAAGTTATATTATTTTGTCAATCAATAAATTAATATTACATAAAAATTAAATTAAATTGTGCATGTAGGATTACCCTTATAAATATGAAACAATAGAAGTTAATAATTAGGGCATGTATTTTATATAATATAATAAAGAAGTAAGTAAAGTGAGAGACGACATGCATGCAATTGCAAATCAAATTCCACAACACAAGAAAATGCTAGAAAATAGTAAATAATTTCCTATAATATTGGAATTGATGGCCTTGAAATTTGAATTTATAACCAAAGATAATAGAAATAGAACATGGGTGGGCCTGGCTTGCCTGCAAGTTGACACACAAACAATTAAGCTTTAGATTAGACTCTTTAACTAACTTATAATTACGCTTTATGTTTGAGATAACCCATGATATTCCACATGCTAGCTAGTTACTAATTGATTAATTAATTATTTAATTTTTATATAACACACATACACCCCTATCTTTATATATCTTACTGTGAGGACTTTTTGGACCACCCCAACATTGCCTTTTGACTCAACAACAGGTGTCATCCATACTCCATCAAGAATATTGTTCTTAATTATTTATTTTAATAACAATTATATCTGAATTAAAAGTATCCAACTTTAATTTGTATACTACCTTACCCATTAGCCTAGAAATTTAATCAAACCCCACTTTGCAAATGTATGAGAATGATTAGATATAGGCTTCAAATACTACTCCTAGAATGTAAGTAAACGAGATTCAGTAGCTGTGTTTCTGGATCTATGGCATAATGCAAAATAAAAAATGAAAAGAAAAAAGCTATCTAGCTAGCAAGCAAATTGAGCTCACTGCTCACATATATTTGCATTTTTTTTTGCACAAAGTTCACAATGGGGGACATGAGCAGTACTTTTTTGATGCAACCACTAGCCACCTGGAGAAAGAGTTTGAAATATTAAGGGCAAATTTCAAGCTCCAAGTTGCTCAAAAAAAAAAAAAGTTGCTCAATTTGTCTGATCGGTATTACTATTTAGGTGTTCATTGATGGTATTGTTTATAAATTAATAATAATAAAAATAGCACCTTTTTTTTTTTTATGCCCAAAACTCTTAAAATACAATATTGTATAATAGAAGGAAAGAGCAGAAAGGGTGATGAATTTATGCAAAATTTTATAGAACAAAATTACAAGTATATGTATTAGAATGGCGGGGAGGAAAGCTATACACATGCAATTGCTTGAACAAAATTGTTGCTTTGAAAACACTTTGAATTCCTACTATATGTCATGCACTGGTATTTGCAAATCAAATTTATAACCACAAAAAAAGAAAAGGAAAATTGGAAAATTTAATGGTAACAAGAGCAATAATCATAGGAGCTCGAGACAGCAAGCTCTACAATAAAAGCATATATATATATATATATATATATATATATATATATATATATATTGTTTATAAATGACCATTTTCCTCTATTGAAGACTCAGAAGAAGAGTCATCCATTGTTGAATTTGAGATTGTCTCCAATTGGCTGGAGCCTTCACTATCTGATATTCCAGTACCACTGGGTCTTATCTCTTCAACTGGTTGTTTCATGAACCAATACATAATGCTTGCTGTCAAGGTCAGCATCATTTTTTGATTCACCTGAAAAAATATGTAAAACACCATATTTATATATACAAACTTGGTTGAGACATGTCTAATTAAATGTAAGAATTTGTTGCCAAATATAACATAATCAACTTTGTTCCATGTACCTCAATTATGTCTTCAGGAAGTAAAAATATTGAACATCCAAGCTTCCTTGCAATACTGATAATGTAGGTGGCATTCATCTTCTTCTCCTCGTCTGACGACGTGCCCCGTCGAGAAAGAACGATTAAAGAAGAAGAAAAAGAACTCCGAAAGTCAGTATCTTAAAGATTAAAATTTGAGATCACTCAATGAAATTAAACATTTGGACTTTTAATTAAAGGACATGGTAAGCCTCTCATTCTAGCTACATTCTCGAACTAATGAAACGCAAACTCTCTAATTACTTTTTTTTACATAAAAACTCTACTTGTGGGATCAATTTTCTTCCATTTGAATGATGTCAAATTGTCTTTCTGTTACACAGCTTAAACTCCTAGGATTGATGTGTTTAAATCTTGCTGATCCGCATGTTTTTTGTTAAAGTTTCTGATACACATGTAGACGCTTTTGTCCTGTTGTTGCTTAAACTCTTAAGATTAAAGGTAGCTTAATAAATGACAGGAAGTAAACATACACAAACTCACTCTATGGAAATCTTAAAAAGAAGGAAAACATACCAGTCACTCCTTTTGTAACTAGACTCCAATTTACAACTCTAGGCTGCACAGCACTAAGTAGCTCAAGGAAAAAATGCCATCCGACAAACTTTTATCCTGTAAAATTTAAACAATAATATCACCAAACCTCTGTGTTATTATAAAGCACTTATAGCCTCAATACGAGCTATGCTTCAAAAATCTAAGCTTGCGTTCATGTACTTCAGTGAATACATAGTTACATTTCAAGTATGCATAAGGCTTCAAGGCAAGGTATAAGTAGCAAACACTGTGATAAATGAAATTTAGAAGCATAACAAAAGAAATGGAACCTTGAAGCTATCCATTCGACTCTGGCTTCTGGAGTTGCTGACTTTGGTGTTGGCCCATTCTAAAATATCAGCATCCGTGATTTCCTTCCCATGAGAATGAAATCTCAAGTTCTTTAGTAGTTGGAGGATGTTGTACCGCATCAATTGCCACAAATATGCTGAAGAGAAGCCAAAACACTTCAAATCAGACAAAAAAAGTCCATTCGGGAATTCTTTTTGATGCATTTTAACAATGCTATTAAAGGAAATCTACAATAACAAAGTCATTCCACAAGAAATTCTAGTGTTCAAGCAGACATACCAAGTATTAACTTTTTGTTCCCCTGCACAATATCATTTCCAGCAACATTCACCAGGGAAAACTTCAATTGTTTCCCAATTTTACTACTTGATTACAGTTTTCTACTTTTCTAAATGGCATTTTAATTGGAGGCTTGTTTGCAATCTTCCAATTGACAATCCCTGGTGAAACCTTGTCTAGTGTCTCCAGAAGCACCCACCTGGTAACAACCAATTTCACTTAGGGCCAGATTAAATATTACTGTCACAATGTAGAAAATCTCAGTTTTTTCTTAAAAAATCATATTCAACATTTTGACAATCAGTTAAAAGTTTGTAATTTTGTTTTCTTGAACCATGGAAATTGATATTAAAAGTACTTTGACACCATGTGGGAAACATGGCTGAATAGAATTTACTTTTTATGTTCAAAGATTATTATGAAGAACTATGAAATTAATAATATATCATTGACTTTTACCCGTTTCTAAGGTCTTCAAAGACATTGTTGATATATGTGGAATTTCCAAGACTATTCATCCAGAAGCGAAATGACCTCTCTTCTCTTGAGATTTGGGTGTCATCTGGCAAAGTTTCCAGGAAAGAAATCTGCTTTGTTTGGGTTGAGAGCCCATTCCTGCAGATAAAAGGAAAGGCATATGTTTCTTTATGGACTACGTAAGCATGAAAATTAAGTATCATAAAAGGGCCAGTTGAAAAATCCTACAAACTTGGCAAAGTCAAATCTAAATGCATCTAACTTTACATATGGCTGTTGTAGTATAAAATGCAAAATTAGTAACTATAATGCAATATACTTCAGGAAGAAGGGTTCATTCTCACCTATGCTGGAAAATGTGTGCAACAAAAGCAAGGTTAAGATTAGGTGAACCTTCAACAATATCTTTAGCAGTTAAGTATCTCTTGCAACCCATCCTATCTGCATGAGCAAGAACTAACTTTGCTCTTTCAAACGGATCTTTTGCTGACAATGCAGATGGATGGCTGTGCTCGGGTGCAAGAACATTTAACAGGTGAGCATATGCCTCTCCATCCTGCAGGAAAATTTTGAATATTTATGAGATCGGATATAATTACACAAATATGGAGGAATTAGAAAGCTTTGTAAACAAGGAATAGCATGTTAAAAACTACGTTACAACTTTTAACTTATCCTTATCTACCTTGACATCAGAGGAGAAGTTTGTGACTATCTTTTTGTACTCTGATTTCTTCAATTGAAAATTCATCCACCTCAGTAATATCTTCTCCGGTGGAAGACTCATCAACTCTTCCACATCCTACACATTTTGAATATAACAAGAGAAAAAATATCAGACCTTAATTAAATTTAAATACCAGCACCGCTGAGTGTTTGAGGAAACAAAAGCTATATTTACCTTACTATCATCAACCAACTCAACTAACTGTGGTGTTTTCTTCAAGTTGAGGTCTGCCAGTAGTTGAATCTATATTACACAACATTTAGCAAGGTCAATATCTACTATAAAATCAGGGTAAAATTTATAAATGATACTGTATAAATCTTAATAGATATGAAAGTAAGTAGCTAAGGTTACCATAAAAATTTTACCTTGATGATCTGAGAGATCAATCCAAGTACTAGGTGACGCTGAAATAAAACAATGAGGACGTTATTCAGACTGATTATTAGGACTGTACAAGAATTGAAATGTTAGACACCAAAAAGTAAACAAAGTGTTAATTTATAGTAATCCACATAGCAGGAGAAATCTCTGGGATGAAATATGCATCTACATTGGTTTTAGCTTAGACTCCTGGTCCTAGAGCCATTATTCCTGAACTCAACCATGAAAAATGCAAGGTTTATCACAAAATTATTTGACCCCGATAGACTCTGGTTCTGTCCAGATTGTAAGGTTTTCAACCAGAGGCTCAAGCGCAACTGAATTTTATAAACATATGCTCCTAATTAGTTAAGAAACTTAAAAGAATTTGTCACATTATTCAACTAGCTCAGTTCCCTTCTAAACTAAGGCTGTATACAAAAGTTCAAAACTTAATGGCAAGAAAAAGAAGGGTAAGGACAGGGGAAAATATGACACCTTGAATATTTACTGTATTTCATAGGTTAAAAGTATTAAACAGGAAAGGGAAAAAAAATTTAAGCTAGAAATTATGGAATAAATGTATCCTAAAAACAGTTCACAGCATAATAAAGTAGCACTGTAATTGGTTTCAGAGAAAACTCTGAAATTGTTTTATCTCATAATAAATAAACACCCCTATAAGAACCAAAAATTTAGTGAATAGTCATGACTTAATAGCTTAGGAGGCAATATCAGCTCTAGGACAGAGACTCTTACTTGCTGAGACTGACACATTTAGAAGGACCAAATCAATATATTTTTCTAGCCCACCAAGATATTAAAAGCTCAAAAGTGATGTTTCCATATGTGTACATGTGTGTATATTCAAGAACAGGCACGTATACATACTCTTCCTTCAATGAAGTCCTGGGTCCCTATGTTAACTACAGTGCATCCAATAGCCTTGGCAGAGTTGAGGCACAGTGTGTGGTTTTCGTTTCTTTCCCAGGGGTTGAGTAATCTCTTAGTATTGATTGCTCGTTCATCGATCGTTCCCGGAACTGCTACATTGATTAGTTTACTGCAGAGAAAACAAATTGATTCATATATTCAACCCCCGTGGAAGAACCAATTAACTAAGCAAGATAACAACAAAGAACCCCATGGTCACCATAGAAGTACTCCATCCTTTGCGATCTCGAAAAGATCATTAGTTGAAGGATCAATGGGAATATATCTCTTCAGGAACTCATCTTCTGCGAGGTAGTTGTTGATATGGGCAACATAGGATGCCTTCTCAGATTCACTAATTGTGTGAAGTAGTGTAGTGGTTGCAGCCTTGAGAAACGCTGATGAGTTTTTGCAGGACTTCCATTTGTAGCAGTAGCATGGGCTTGGAGTTTTAAATAAACCTGCCAGATTATATACAAAACAAATTCAACCCATCAACACATAAAGCGCAAAATTTGCAGTAAAACACAAGATTGAGAATCTTTTTCCAATTAGTTTAAAAATTGTCAATCTAAAAAAATATGTTTTATTTTTAAACCGTTATCAGAGGCTAATATTTGTTGATTTTGTTATATACAGGGGACATCATGTCTCACAGAATTTCCACACTTTTGATCTAGCATTTACAAAATCCGATCTTATCACAGACTGTTTAAAAATAATTGCCCTCCAAAATAACTTCATAATTTTTGGTCGCCAAAAGAAATGAGAAATCTAATATAAAAGTTTTCCTTCATGGGTTAAAAAGAGAGAATATTTTTTCCCAGAAAAAGAAAAGTTGATATCTTTTTTTTATATATGTTTCTTACACTTCCACTATTACAATGGCCACCAAGCAAACAAAAAAACAAAGAAGGTGTTTTCATGAATGCGCAGATTGAATAATAGCATGGAGGTCAGGAAACAGACCCTGAGGAAGAACTCAAAATCAACGTCATCATCAAGGTTGTGATGCAAATTCTCTATGAAAGACGCCCTCTCTTCCTCAGTCAGATTCTCTCCAACAACTTTGAGACTCGACATCTTTGAACTCAGGTCCGCTAGCGAAAGCTTCCCGGTCTCCCTCCTCATGCTCATGAACTAATTACCACCCAAAACACAAAACACAAAATCAAAACTTTACTTCAACCCACATACGAAAAATGGAAAAACAAAAAGAAAACTTGAATATCAGAGTAGAACTTACGTGGGTTTTCAAGCTGCGGAGCTCCACCTGAGTGAACTGGTTTTGCAACCATGGATCTGAAACTAGAATGCCCACGTAACCCGACATTGATGGAAGTCCAAAGCTGATTATATATACGTGTATATATATGTTTATATATATCAGATACAGAATTGTCTTCCTCTTTCTTTGGAAGAAGGAAGAGGAAGCTGAGCTCTGTGTTTGGTGTAAATCTGTGTAGCAATCTAGCTAGAAGACTATAAGTCTATAACAGAGTTGTTCCCCTTTTTTTATTCTTTTTCATTTTGAATAAATATTATTATTTTTTGTTTGAAATTAGAGATGAAGAAGTACTGAAGAAGAAGGAAGAGGATGAGAAGGGCTGGCCAACACAGTTGGGACGGAGTAGAGCTGTCAAGTTTTCTTCTTTTAGATTCAGAAATTTCAAATTATGATGATGACTCTCTCTCTCTCTCTCACTTGATTTGGAAGTAGCAAAAGTTATAGAACCCATCACTTGGGAGTGAACCCCACACTGTCCTATTGGATCTAATTCAAATTATGACCTTTATGTCCCTTCCTCTTTCTTCCTTTTCACTGTTCATTTACCGTTACACACTCCCACAAGTTCAAATTATGAACTTGGAAGATTGATTTATTAATATTTCTGTTATATATGCACCATCAAGTGCTCACCATTCATGGTCTGGTCGTATTGCTCACATTTAATGTACAGTAAAAAAAGAGTATTCTTTGAATGCAAGAAAATACTTTTAGTGACTTGAAAGTCAATTTGAATTGAGTGCTTACAGCTTGTTTTAAAAAATGTAATTTTTCTTTCATTATTTTTGAAAGATGAAATAATGCTTTTGGTAATTCTTAAATTCCGAAACATTTGTTTGGTATGAATTTTGAAATAGATTTGATGTTAAAATTAATTTGAAAGTTGTTTTGTATTTTTAGTTTATTAAAAATATTCAAGTGGAAATTGAGTTTATGAGTGTATGTTGAAACAAAATATGAAGTAAAAACACTAAAGTAAGCTTATTAATTAAGCTTCTCTTTAACTAATATCTTCTTTTGTAATGCATTTGAAATTATTTAATCGAAGTTAATACTTTAATTTAAGTTAGTTTGGTAATTTGGAAGGAGTTATTAACACTGAACATCTTTATAGTCTTAGGTGATCTGTCAATCTTTCTCAATTCAATGTTTTTGAATGTCAATTTTTAGGTATAGTATTGTAATAATCTGTATAGTATTTAAAAATAAATAAAAATACTTATTCGTAAAAACATAAACTTAAGACAGTAACAGATCTTAATTAATAATTTTATTTTATTTTTTAAGAAAACAAGATTATATATATTTGGTTGAAATGATGAAAGAAAGAGATTCATAATAACACATAATTTTTAATTATAGAGTAGTACTAATCCCTTGTTTTGATACAATAATATAATATACAACGAGGGAATAATAATAAGCAAAATAATCATTGAGCAGATTGGAGAAAGAGAAAGAAAAAAAACAATTATTTCATATATAATTTAGTATATTTTTGGCATATTGTTTTTTAATCTTTAATTCCAAATCAACAATAAAGGTTGTAACTTTTCTCCAATTACTTTTCTTTTATTTTATTTTTTCAACTCTTTCATTTTTAATACAGAGTGGTAAAATCAAGTCATTAAATCTTGTCTTTCATAGATATTTTTTCCATTAATTAAAGTAGTTTTTTTAAGTTAATAAATAAATTTTAAAGGACATATGAGCTACATGATTCAAAAGCCAGACCTTGTCCGTGAATAATTAATGATATATTATATAAAATAAGAAAAAGGCAGCTTTTGGAAGGACAAATTAGTCAATTAATTGGATAGAGGTGAGAGAGAGAGAGAGAGAGAGAGAGAGAGAGAGGGGATGATTTAGACCTTTTAATCCAAATGAGAAAAGACCCACTGGATTAAAAAGGCATTTGCGTGCCTTTTAAAAAAGTTATATACAGAGAGCTGTTTTTAAAGTTTACTACAACTTAAAAATTTCTTGTTGGGTTCTTGCTATTCAAATCTACCAAATTTCAATACCAACTTTTGTTTGGCCTTCAATTAATTTGATGCATTGGAGTATAAAACACTTGTATTCCATAAAGTTCTAATATACATTTAAGACATATTGTATTTTTTTGGAAATACATTTATATTGTTTGAGGTTCACATCAATGAAAAGACGGTTTGACAGGTAAAATACCATAAAATTCCAAATCCATATTCTATGTTTAATCTAGACAAAATACTTTGAGGTCACTGATTATTTATGGAAGTTTTTGTAAGAGATGGTAATTCTTTTTGTGACCAATTTGTCACTCTTTTAAGCAAACGTTTATTTAGCTGGATCGACCGGTTTGTTGGTGATAAATTATAAAAGAACTAAACGTGTTTTGTTAACCACCATTAATTTTTATTTTCATTTTTTATTTTTAAAAACGTGTTCTGTTTTATTAATTAATGAGGTAACATGGAATAAGATATTGAGATTATGTTCTCGAAATCACTATAAATATACTCGCTCGCTTGCTCTCAATAATGCACTCAATTTGGAGAGGAAACTCCATAACACATACAAATAAAGCCGCAAAAGCTACCAATATTGTTTTAGGCAAATGAAGGTGTATTTTTTTTCTAAATGCAAAAATGGTATTTATTGTTCCATATATCATCACCTAAATAGATATCTTAATCCCACAAAAATGTTAGAGAACTATGGTAGCATAAAGGTTTTCTTGTGTTTAGTAGACACCACATCAGTATCTACAGTTCTCATCCTCAGCATCAACGTGCCATTCTAACTAAAACAAGTGGTCTTAAAATGACCACTACAGCTACCTTCCACTCAACTCTTCATAAAATCACTTTGGTCAGGTCAACCAAAAAGGTTAATCCTTTTCTCATAGCACATCCAATGTTTCCAAAGTAACTGCCCTTTATTTTATTTTATTTTTCTGTTTAAGAAAATAATTTTTCATTTCTTCTTTCTTAGTACAAAATAATTGACCACCCAACAACTATTTTTTAGGATTAGAAAAGGATAGTAACCAAATGACCCACCTTTTGATTAATCCAAATCAAAACAAGAGAATAGCATCTTAACCTAGTCTATAAGAGGATTCCTCTCTCTCTCTCTCTCTCTATCTATCTTTTTGGCGTTGCATGGCCTGCAAATGAAAAATTTAGGCTTGAAAAAGAAGAGAGTTGACAACTATAATCCAACCATTGTCTCTCCAAGGCAGGCCATGAAAATCTTCACCTCTACCACTAAATTATTTTCTCATAATTGTATTTTCCTCTTGTTTTTTTCTTCTTCATTGCTATTTATTGAACACAAACGTGAGAGAAAAAAGAAAATAAATTACAAGCACTCAACAACAAGTCTCATCACACTATTCTCCAACTTGAATGACGAACAATCTAAACAACCAGATAATTGAAATCATCCATTGCGCAAAACTCAAGCTTTGGGAATACACTGAAGTATTAAAAGAATGACTCTCAATTTTAATTTCTCCTTTTCATTGCCATGCTAATAATATATATTATATGAAGCATGTGAATGAATGACAGAGAAAAAGAAGTTCATCCTCATGTGATGGGTATAAAAATATATATAATTACATCATCAGGGACCAAGTATGATTCACCTTTTTCATTAAGAAAATCATCAACCAGTGATTCAAGACACAAAAAGGGTTTTCACTCATGAGTATTTATTAGACATGTGGGTCATAATTTCCATATTTCGAATGGTTGCGAGGCACTAATTCGAAAAGAATATGGGTCAGATGGGCAAATCAACTTCTTTTTTTCCAATGGCTTTTTTCCCAATGGCTTTTTTTCCTTTTTTCTTTGGTCTAAAGAGGGTTGATTTTATGGAGAACAAGGAAGCTGATAAGATGGAGACCAAAGTGGACCAAGAGAATAGAGAAGGCGTGTGCAAAATCCAAGCCAGTGGGAGTTTTTATTCACATTTTGTTTGTACAATTGCTTTACACAAAGGCAATATACAAAAAAGGCTTTCAAGAGGGTGTGGGCAAAAAGGGCTATATATATACATATATATATATATAATTGGAGAATATATATCAATCCTTGCTGTGTTTGCTTCTACTACTCACAGCATTCAAATCATTACGAGGTCCACCTACGTGTACACTGATGCAAGTATCAAAATGACATACTAAGTGGGCCCTATTTCCACATGGTATTTCACTTCTGTAAACTAGACTCTGAATCTTCATCATTTTTCAGTTGATTCTTAGGAAAAAAAAAAAAGTTATGATTTGTGCTACATTGGTTGTTGATTCGTATAATCATGAAGATGTTATTCAGAATAAATTTTCACTTGGGATTTTATTTTTTTTGGAGGGATTCATAGTTCACCAAAATGACAGATCAAATAGTTAAATTTATGTGCTTCTTATACAAAAGAAGACAATTGGCTTCTCTAACGTACTATACTCTTGGGGGTGGGGGTATTCACAAGACTCAACCGACAAATTTTCAGCTCTAAATGCACATCATCAAAAATGGATTTATGATGTATGGGATTCGGAGGATCAGGTACCTATATGAAACATCTAGAATGCTATTTCCTCCAGAATTAGGAGTGTCTTCTGATGAACCTGGATATGAGATAAAGGAACAGAGTGAATCATTTGGCTATAAAGCAAAGAAATTTATAATGGGGTTTCTTGAAACAATCCTACTCGTACATCATGACTCTTTTAAGTAACACACTAATTGCTGAAATGGGTTTTCTGGAAACACAATTTTCTAGAGCATGCTTTATCTCTAAAGAATTTAGGATAATTCAAAAGGAATATCTAACAATTTAAATACAAAACCCTGTATTAATATGGGGAATCAAGCCAAATATAACTCACCCATTCTAGATGTTGTGCTGTGATACCAGAGACATTTCCAGCATATATACCACCTAAGACCTGGTAATTCCAAGAAACAATTAGTGTTTAATTCCAATAGCTGGTTGCATGTATTTATACTATGTCCTGTTAAGATGGCCCAAGCCCATCTGATCTTATTTCGGCAACAGCAATGGATTAAAAATTTCTCCAAGCATTTTCCAAATTTTCATTCAGTACTTTTAAAAACATCTTCAAGTCCATAGGCTTAATACATTTGGTCAGAATCACAAATCAAGTTCAAGTGGCTCTCACCTTGGAGACAGTCTCAAGAAACATGCCTGGGCGTACAGGAAGAGGTTTTCGTCTAGTCACACTTTCCTACAAATCATGATGCATTATCAATGTTCTAAAATAGTAATAGCTTTTCAGACACTTTAAATACATATGTGTTTGTGTGTATGCCAATTGAATTCATAAATTTAGTCATGATAACCTGTGATGCTCGGACTCTTCAAAATAGGTGAAGTACTGTGTCAACATGACACGGATATGGGTACGGGATACGTCCCCGATCCTTCAGTTTAAAGCATGATACGGCAAGGCGAAGCAACACTTAAGAGTTAAAAGACTCCATCTTATTAGTGACTCTGAAGAATGTAAACTTAAACAAGGAGAGAATCCTATTGGAGAAAAAAAGTCCTTTTTTACCGGGTAGCGAAGAGTCCTATTAAATTTAACTTTTACTCTTCTCAAAGCAGGGAAGAGTAAAAGCAATAGAAGATAATGTTATCTGTTTCTTAATACTAGATAAGATTAAAAATTAATTTACTATTTATTAAATTTAATTACATATAAATCTTAAGGTTAGTTTACTATATATTAAATTTTATCAATTTCTTCTGCAAGTTTCTAAGGCGTGTTCCAGTACCAGTGTCCAATTTTGGAACTAAAAGGATTAGACTCCTGGATACATATCCGTATCTGACACCCGTACCCAAGTCCGTGCAACATATATGATAATTATAGAATGGCTCACCCTTCCTGCAATTCCACTCGAAACTTTTTTACCCGATGTACGTTCATCATCACTACCAGAGTTGTCTGCACCTTCATCTTTTCCTTGCATCACATTTTTTATCATCTCCTGAACAGTTTTTCCTGGTTTTAGAGCTACCAGCTTCGTTAAGAAGTTCACCTGCACTGACAAGATAGCTGATGATAAAAAATTTCAGAACAGATTTGTTCAGAATAAAGTCAAGAATGCTTAGTTGACATATTTTTATTGGAAAGAAATATTATAGGCTTACATACCTCTGATTCAGGAAGAGTATTTAAACCACGATCATTTCTCTCATCTAGTATTCCGCCTCCCATCATATTCCGAGCTTCCTCTCTTATCAAAACAAGCCTTGCAAGCAACTTCCGATCCGGAACAACGGGCCGAGTTTCCATTGTCTTCAAGAGGATAGATAAATATAAAATGATTTCACAAATAAAAGACTTAAAGACTTCAGTATCAACTTCAGTTGTTGAGGAGAAAGAAGTACATGTTCATGCATCATATGTGTTTCAATATTAATATGCATAGTACAAGGACCATAATACTACTAAGGTAAAATATCCATTATCAGTGTTAATCCCACCAAAATGGGGTAATAAAGAGAAAGATAGTCACCCAAGTCAAGGTAACAAAACCAGTTTGAATATCCATGTTAGTCATATAATTTAGGGTTTCTTTCAAGAAAAAATATGGTGAGTAAAAAGTGCTTCAGTCTTTAAGAGAGTGACATCACCATCACTACTGTTATATCTTTAGCTTTGAATTTTCTCCTAATCTCTGCCAATGAGAGAAGACCAAATGAAACTTACATAAATTGCTTTATGTTTGTGAAACGTTAATTCATTTGTGAATTCTGCAGATGCTGTATCAAATCCACGATTAATCAGTGCCTAATATGCCTTCACATGTTTTCATTTAATGCAGATGGTTTTCTAGTAATTACCTCCAGTAAGTCATCAGCCTGGTTGGCAATTTCATTTAGATTTGCCCCTGGAATATGAACTTTAGTACCATTCTCACTTTTAAACACACCACCACCAGAAGCCACCCTGCATAGTAATTCATGTCTACTCTCTTTCTGAGGAGTTCTACAGAGTAGGCCTACCACTTGAACCTAGAAAATATATAATAAGATTGCCAAAAAAAAAAAAGAAAAAAAAAAGAAAAGAAAAGAAAAAGGGAACTCTCTAATTAACCTTAAGTGATATATATAACTATCAAACTGAAGGAGATTCAAGTACTTGAGTCGAAGACATAGTACTTACATGAGGGGGGCATTTTTTTGTTAAATGTGATAAGACTGTCTCCTTGATCACTTCCAATAATGATTTTCGCTACAAAATAGACAATTAAAAACAACTTAATATAAACTACCAAGGATGATGAGACTGTTGCTATAAGTGGAATACTCAGAAGTCTGAGGGTGAGTCTACATCAATATGTATCCGCAAATGTAGTAAAACCAGCTGCCAAAAAAAGTCCCACAAACCACAATGCAGAATGGTACTACAAAAACTCATGTCTCACCCCTATTCTGTAATAAAATTCATACAAAAAGAACAAAATGTCAGGAAGCAAGAATACATCCTTCTCACGACAAAGTATTAATAAAACATAAATGATATACTGCAGTCAATTTAAACTGCTAACATCTCAAGGTCAATAATCCCCTTCAAAGTAGAAGACCATATCAAACATTTAAAATAGCATTCTGCTTAGTATTGGAAGAAGCTTTTCCATAAAGTATTATCAAGTAACTGCATTTTGACAAAAACTAAGGAATATCGAATGAAAGTTGAAATGGAACCTTGTCATCTTGGTCCTTTTCAGCAAGTTGGATCATATAGTCTAAAGCCATCATAAACCCTGACTCCATTTCGTGACTCTTTTCCTATGACTCCTTGTGCAGCCAACTCCACTGCTACCTCTTCAGATGCCTCATCCATGTTCATATCTTCCAACTGAACTCACATGTAAATATACCAATTAGTATAATAAAGCATTTGCTGACTTAAGATTACATTACAAAGGACAAAAGAATTACTCTGGACAATTTTCAGCTTAAAATCCAGCATCATGAAAGCAATGCATGATTAGGAAGTGGATCAACAAAATGGAGTAAGAAGGTTGCTTCCCGAGTAGGTAATTGCCAAATAGAACAATAACTAAATAGTAAGTCTACAAAAATTGGATAAATAGCCATATCACATATTGTAGTCCAGGTTAGTGTCTTCATTTAAGTATTTTCATTTTTAAATCAAAGTGCAAACCCCATTTTATCAATCTAGAACAATGATATAGATGTCATAAACAAGATTTTCCCACTGTTTTTAAGATAAGTACCTACTTGACCTAAGTATGGTACCAGATGAATTTCTTCTCTTCAATTTACTTTTAATTGCTTTTGAAATAAGGATAAGAGAATTGATACCAAATAGGACACTGAAAAAGGAAAAGGTACAAAAAAAACAGAAAATCATAAGCTTTCGTAACGCTTTGGGCTACACTTAGCAGGAATATAGGTAAACTGAAATGCTATGAAATATAAGTTTAAAGGGGAAAAATAAATGTTGAACACAGAGCACGTACTAAGAACATACCAGAAAATCTTAGCAGCAACAAATCTGTAAATAAACATCCTCAAAATTCTAAAAGATATTCAATAAATAGTTGTATAACACAAATTTCACTAAGTTAGAGAACTCATTGGAATAATATAGATTACCGGAGAATCCAAATTTTATTAATTCCACCGAGGAACATATGAGAACAAACAACAAAAAATATAAATTCCAGCATTAAAACTTTTGAAAGTATAAATTTCTCGAATATTTGGGACCCATGAAAACAAAGAAACGTAATTCAAAGTGACCCTTTTTATAGGAAGATTCGTGTTATTTGAGTATAACAACATCCTCAAACTTTTCCATTTTCTCCTGTTTTCCTAGCAACCAAACAAACATAAGCAAATGACTAAAGAGGAAAAACTTACAAGAGTGATCAGTTCTTGGAGAACAGAAATGACTTGCTCTCCTCCTTTGAGTAGAGTTTCATACTGGGAAGTATCCAACTTTTGGTTCTCTTGCCCTTGGGCCACTCCACGTCTATCTTGTGCATTTAATTCATCATCTGGGTAGCCTCCACCCACCTCATAAGTAGCAGCCAAGGCCAGAAAGTAACCATTTTTCTTGGGTTGCTTTGCCCGCCATTGCTGGTTCAGGTTGTGCCCTGTGGAAGGTGGGTGTGGCAAAAAGCTATGAAGGAGGATAGAGAGGGAGAGAAATTGGTCGGTTGTGGAGATGCTGGTAGTAGTGGTTGTGGGTTTGAAGAACCATATGAGAAGAGTGTGCTCTGCAACATTTTCTTCGTTGCTTTGATTTTGAGGTTTTGGGTGGGCTTTTTGTTATCAGGTGCAGCGTGGAGATGACAAATTAAAATCCACATTATTATTAAGGTGGAACTTAACGGTTCTCCAAATTCACGGGAGTGTGCATAGGTCGGTTTTGGTCGATTTTGATGGGTGTTGATTTTTTAATCGGAACTTTAGGGCCAATCGATTTTTTTAATTGAGTTTTTTTTTTTATCAATATAATCGACCGTGACCGATCGGATGATTTTCCGGCCAATTATAGGGTTTTCAGTTTTTATTATATATATATTTATAAAAAATTAATATAATATAATATAAAAATATATATAATAAATACAATAAATATAAATAAATAGATAAATAATTTAAAATTAAATAAAAATTTAAATATATTATAATAAAAAATAAAAAAATTTTTTTTACAAGTTAACTTAATTTATTTATAATAAAATAAAAAATAAAAATTAGGCGGTGGAGTTTGGTTCGGCGATTTTGAAAATTCAAAGCGGCCAGGTGTATGAAATGCATGGCGATTGATTGGCCGAGGCCAAGCATGACGGTTACCGAAAAATTTAATTTTTCACTTCGATCCGATTCGGTTACATGTTTTTATTTTTTGAACACCTCTAATTTATAATATCTCAAAAATTTAAGGTTGAATTACATAAATAAGTTAAAAATTACACAAAATCTCCTCCAACTAATTTTCAAGAGTATATATATATATATATATATATATATGAAAATCAAGATAAGAAGATATACTTCCATCCAGGTTTGAATTTGTTGTTGCCGACCACTAGGCACACGGTATTCTGTCTCTGTAATTCTAGGCATGCTGTCTATGGCTACAGAAGAAGAAAGGTACTCAATTCCTTTCTCACTTCTGATCGCATTCCTTCCACTTTCTTGCATTCTCAAGAAAATCTTGCAGAGTACATGTGCATGATATTCAGAAAAGGATTTGCACGATTGAGTCCGCTTAGTTTATAAAAAACTATAAACTTTCTTAAATATTTTTTTCTTTTGCTACAATAAACATGATAATTTAAACCAACTCATCATTTTTAAAAGATGAATTAATCTTAATTACGATAAAATAATGTGTTTGACATTATATGACTCGTAAAAAAACACTTCATATAATCCGTTGAGTTTTCCAATAATAAAAGAGCTTCATGTGATTGAACTCGATGGATTAGCTTCAGATTCTTTTAATTTCTGAATATAATTTTAAATACGAAATGGATTATTTTCCATCATGAAAGAAGCTTATTCTTGAAGTAGGAAGACGGGAATTATTTATGAACCAAGAAATGCAGAAGTCTAAATTCAAAACCCATACCAGCTTGCTAAAGAAAAAGAAATACAAATATCATACGTGGGTTTTGGGTTTTCTAAACTAAACAATGTCCTTCATGAACAATATTCATACAACTTTTGGGTTTTGGAGTAAATTCCTCATGTGTTTATTTATTTATTCAATTTGAGTTTTCTCAAAACCAAAAAAAAGTGGGGTGGGTGTGTGGGAGGATTTTGGAGCAAAACCAACTAATACATAAATAAAACTAAAACAGGTCCAACTTGCTAAAAGAGTGAACATAAAGAGTACCAAAGACCTATGCACATTATATAGACTGGGAAGACATCTACCAACTAAAATACACATTAGTCCTATGTATATAAACATAAACCATGCATTGAAGTCCAATGTTAGTAGGAAGAAATTAGCACTGCATATCTTCAATCTCGAGCGACATAAAATTAAGCCATTTTCGCTTCAAGTTCCTGGCCAGTGAGTGCCCATGTTGCAGTCATAAACATCATGAACCTGTAGGGTTTTGGCATTCATGAACTCGCACTAGTAAACATTTAAAACTTTAAACCCCAGCCGATTCCTGTGGTTAGTCTCTGCTATTAATGGTTAACCCCTCATATTTGACGCCAAACTGTTAAATACTACTGATACCTGCTCATCAAAGTTTCCAGATATCTCAAATTCCGTTCCTGAAGCATTGGCGAAATCATCCAGAGTGTCCTGCAACTCCCAATTTTGAATAATTATGATAGCGGTTTGGTAAGCCGAAAGTTACACACTGTAATCATTATATTTTTATGAGACTGTATTATATGGTAGCATAAAGTACAGCACAACACTGCCAAAACTGTGACTTATAGTGGCAACAAAGTTAGAACATGCTTTTAAAATACAAGAACCTCTAATATAAAAAAGACTTGCTATTAGAAAATGTAGTATTTCTTCCAAGGGAACAATAACTTTACATTAGAGACATCTACCCCAACAGATAATAGTAAAAAAAGAGTAAAACAGCAAACTATTCATAAGACACTTGCAA
>VOIH02000085.1:0-64509 GCA_007844105.2 Rhamnella rubrinervis
TGTTTGTCTTTTACATGTACCTTCACTCTTTCCTATTTTTTGATGAATTAATAAAATGGATTATAAATTATCTATTAAATGCATTTTGTTATGGGTTACAAAATTAAATCATGTGCATTATACATGTCAAAGTCATTTAAAATTTGACAGAAAATAGATTAAGAACTAATCTGTTACCTTTTCTTTCTTTTCTTTTTTGTTAATTTGAACACCCTAAATTTATAACTCTACTGCTATTTCTATGCCCTCACACTCTGAAACAGATTCATCTAATCCTTTTGTTTTTCATTTTTGTACCTTTTGAATGTTAATCCTTATGATCGACAGTACTAAAACCAATCTTAACTTATTCCTTTTACAAGTATATTTGAAAGTTAATACTTTTTAGATTGAATTGTATAGTCACCAAATTGTTATACATGTTAGTATGTAGGTTGATTTCGTTTTTGAAATCTATTTATGACATAGACTTGTCTGTTTCTGTCTTGAAGAGAGTGAGTGAGCCTTTGGATATTGTAAACTGTTATTGAGCTTTGAGTAGTGGTTTAGTTATGTTCTTATATACTTTGCTCGATTAGCTTACATTTTTATATATTCATTGTCTACATATATTTATCAGAATGTACCAAAAGACCTCCTTTAATTCCCTAATTTCCCTTGTCTCAAGCAGGACTTCCTAACCTCCATTAATTCCCTTGTCTTTCATTTTCCCTTGAATTTTGAACTTTGCTTTGTTTTCTGGAGTGCCATAATTGTTCTAGGCCTGGTACAACGTTAATTGCTTAATCCATAAATTATTTTTTAGTAGTGTGGGGTATCCCCTGTTTTTGGTAGGTCATTGTTCTAGACATGTCAAGTCCACTTTGTTTCTGGTTAGTGGACTGGACTACGTGTGAGGGAAGTGTTAAAGTGTCTTATGTAGTGTTAGCTTGACAAATAGAATTGAAACTATTTCCCAACATTTCAAGATTCTAGAATTAAAGGTAACTTGACAAAAATATCTTCCATGCCATCTTCAATTTAGATAGTAGATTTCAGCCAATCTTGATTTTCATTGGGCATCTAGATGTACGCTTGTTGTGGTAATATAAGGTTTGCATTTATGTCCTAGTTCATGAAAGTATGGATGTGTAATCTGTTTGTATTTAACCATGTTCTAATTAATTCAACTTTAAAAACCAAGGAATTTAGATAAAGTTAAAACTCAGAACATTATAAAATGTTTAGAAAAGAAAAGCAAACAGCTAGATGGTCTCACTTTTTCTGGTACTTGGGAATATGTATAAGATTGAAGAGTCAAAGTGTGATTGTGAAAGTGTGTTATATGAAAATTATGATATTTATCTTCATTTCTTGTTGTGAAGCATGTTGATTATTGGAAATTAGGGTGATGGAGTACTTGTTATCTATTTATGGAGCATTTGTTGTGGCCTTATTAATTCTTTTAGATAGTTTTTGACTTAGTTTATTTTTGTAAAATCTAATGTATTAATAGGGTAATATATCAAATGATAGATTATATTATTTTAAGTCAAGTGAATTTATAAGTGCAGGTAGAGGACGATGGTGTATAAGATTAACTTCTACAAGATCAAGCCCTAGAACACATGCAAGTAAAGAGCGAGGGTGTACGTAATCAACTCCTACAAGATCAAGCCCTCGAACACATGCAAGTACCAAGGATATTGGCCGAAAGTTCACAAGGTGTTAAATTGTAAATATAATACTTGAGCGTAATTTAAAATATATAGTTGTTAGATTATTTAGGAATGTTATTTAGTGCTTTTATAATGTATGACTACCATTGTATATACCAATTTATGTTTTCATTATTAATAAAATAATTTCATTTAAATTTAATATTTTATGATGTTTCAAAAATATGTAATGTAATACTAATAGTATAATTTTGTAGGTATGAAAATTTATATAGAAAAAAATAATTTATATGTTAATAATCAATATAGGCCTTAGCTATAAAATTATTTTGTTACTAGTGCACACTGCACGACAAATAATTAATTCGTAGTTGATAACCGACGGCAATAAAATATAGTTCATAGCTGAATTTTAGCTATGAAATTTATATTCATTGTTAAATTTTAACCACAAATTTTGCAAATGTAGTAGAGTTTCAGCTACGAAATATGTTTGTGAGTGATTAGGTTTTGTGACTAAACCGAAAAACAAATAATATGTATCAGCTACGAACATGTTATTTTGTTATGAAAAAAAACATAATTTGCTACATATTACTTCGTAACTAAACATCATAATATTAACTACGATATGTCACTTATAATAAAATATAACTGTTTAGTTATGATTTTTTTTTTCACTCCTGATCTATTACTATGGTTATTCAGTCATGAGCGAATCACAAGCATTTTTTGTAACTTATTATGTTATAGTTACGAAAAAAGACATTCAGCTATATAATTGGTTTGTTAATAAACCTCACATTTTTTATGGTGTTAGTACTGTCAGTGTATACTTGTGCATTAATTGTTCAAAAGATACTTTCCTACATTCTGCAGTTGTTGACTATATTTCGTCAAGAGATGACTATTTTTTTTAAGTAAAAGAGTTAAGAAAAGTAGAAGTGCCAAAGTTGAAGATATGCCACTAATCATGAACAAGCCACCAAAGTCGTGGACACTAAGTGCATCAGGAGTACCATTTGTAGATTTCTCAGATGTGCAAGTTGATTTACTACGAAACCATTCAGTTTCCAGCTTTGCTAACTCTCCTTCTTCTCGAAGTTTCTCGATTGCCCATGACATGTCATGAACCAAAGGTGAACCTTTACGAAAAACCTGAAGATCATATAGACAACAAGTAAATTATGAGCATCATGTGACTCACACACATGCGCAAGCACATGCACAGATCTCACACACACAAAAACTTGAATATCAAGAGCAGGTCAGTACTTACGAAGCCGAAACCATTGGTAGTAGACATAGATTTAATCATTAAGTACTCCCCAGGATACATTGCAAGGAAGATCTTGATGTACGGAATCTCATCAATAATAGCAGAAATACCTCCATGCTTGCTTCCTTTTGACAAAGCATCGACATATTGTTGTGGTGAAAGAAATGTTTTAAAACCTTTGAAATTCAAGTTGATAACTACATCTTCAGCAGCTGGTCTAAATTGGGATCCAACATAATTTTCCTTCGTGTTTAATTGGATTTGTTGAATCGTCAACATTGAGGTTAAAGTTGCAGTGTAGCTAGAAGTCAGTATAAGTATCACAAACATCCATATAATAGTGACGAACTTTGACAAGTTGTTTAACAACTTCTCCTCTGTACGATATATATATATATATATAACAAAAATTTGATTAGTTTCACCACATATTTTAGAGCTTTGAATTTTACAAGAGAATAAAAATGTAAGAGAAATTATATACAATTATTTATCATGGTAAATTACACTGTCGAAATTTAAAATTTCTAAAATATGAAGGTCTTAAGGTTAATTACACTTTATCTCTTCAAACTATAACTTGTTTTTCACTTTGCAAAATTCCTAAAACTTTTGTTTTGTTTTTTTTCCCAGATTAATTAGCCAAACTATACATTGAACTATGAACATATATAAGAATGAAGTGAAATATAAAAGAGTTCCTACAAAGATTTGAGATACACAGGTTTACATGCATGAGTAATTGTGTCAAATTTTTGAATGTTGAAATTGCATGAATATTAGTACGTTGTTTCGAGGTAAAACGTTGTTTTAATTATTTCTGGAATATTATCAAGTTCCAAAATAAACATATAAATTCAAACAAAATTAAACTTAAATAGAAGATAATGAAAAGAAAAAAAAGGTTCTTACTTTGAGCAAAAACGAGAGTGGAGAAGGAAAACCATAATGCAGTTCCAATTTGGTGAGGTATTGAGCCTTGAAATTCATGGTTGTTGGGACGCTCAATTACCCATACAATACAACCCGTCCATATAAAGAAAGCAATTGTTGTCATCCAGAGATCCAATGAAAGAGGTTTTAAAAAAATCCACATGTTTTTGTTACTGTTTGGCACCACCATTCCAACACCCATGTCGGTATAAGGTATTGTAAAATCAACATATAAGGATCTGTTGGACGTGATGGTTGTATCCCCAACAACAGCATCAAAGTTCTATTTAACCCAATATGCACAACACAAAACCATAAATTAGACCTCCATTTACAATTATAATACATAAATCCAAGTAACGTTTAGATGTTACATACACATTTAAAATTTTGCTTCTTTTGTTTGAGTATTGCTCATAATTTAAAAGATATACAATTAATTATACAAGTGGTTTGTAAACGATAAATAGACGGCATGATATATGTATAAATCATAAATTTTGGTTTACTCCCTTGAAATTTGACAAAATTAAAATACATTATAAGTCCTTATTTGAAAGATATAATTTAGGCATCACTAGTTTTAAAAAGGAAAATCATCACCTAGCACCCCTAGAATTGATCTAATAAATATTTGGGGACCATTACTTATTTTATCAAGTTCTAGATCTCTTTATTATGTTCGTTTCATATATGGGATTTTCCTCTAAAATAAAAATTTGAAGTTTCAAATGCTTTAGTTAACATTAAAAAAAATATAAAAGAAAAAAAAAAGTTTGAAAATCAATCATAATGGATTCAAATAAGTTTTTGTTCATGTGTACGGAAATAAAGATGCATGTATGAATTAATTATCGATGTTTGATTCAACCATGAAATAAAGATTTGTAACATTATTGTCAAATCATGAACAAAATTCAACCACATTTCATATGTTTACGAACAACGCGAACATAATATAAGTCTTTGGATGGGTTCAAAGAAAGCAAGTACGTACCTGAAGATAGACCTGGTAAACAAGATCATCGTAGGTCTCCGCTGTCATTCCGCTGGTATCTAGTATAAATTGATATTCTACTTGATATGGTAAAAGCTCAACGGCAGCCTTGAATACGTCCACACAGAAGCCAGTGACATTATATGTTGCATTAGATTGAAGAGGATCATAATCCACACGAACCAGTTGGTTAAACCCTATTTTAACTGGAACACCGATTCTTAGCTTTATCCCATTCATTCCCATCATAGAACGACCTTTTGGTGTAGTTGTCGTTCTTCCAGGCCATAAAATGGCTTCAAGATCATTAGGAGATAGTAAACTTCTTCCTCTATGGCCCTCTTTTTGCTTTCTAATTTTGCAGTCCAAAATCCAACTCTTCTCTCCTCTCTACCTATCACATTTACTATTTCATAAGCGTCCGATGAAACCCGTCTCCCATTTTTGAACACGAATTCGCCACTCAAGCCTCTAAATCTTGTTTGCAATATCTCCTTGAGAAGTTTAGAACCTTGTCCTTGTTTAGAGGATTTAGAGGTATTACTTCTTGCTGGAGGTGGAAGTTTAACCTTTGTCCTCTCAACTGCTTCTGCTACAGCCCAAATTGAATCATACGCCCAAACACCATATGCACTAGACTCCATGACTTCCATACTAGGGTTTTCAATGTAAATTTTCCTTCTCAATCTTGAAGTAAGATTGTGAAGATCCTTGGATTGTGGAATATATGACTTCAAACCAACTACTCCTTGCATTGACTGAAATACAGAAGAGTCGACTAATTGCAAAAGGTTCATAGTAGTTGCACTCATAACCCAAGCATACCCTTTGCTCATCATTCCCAACTCTTTCGCATTTTTGACAAGCTGAACCAAGAGATGTTGAGAAATATGCACTATGAAAACTGTAGTTTGGAACGTCATAATCTTATGAAGCTCGTTAATTATTTTTTCTTCTGTAAATGAGGTAGTAATGACACTTCTATATATGATATGTATATTACTTTCTTGTAATGAATCAATTATATATGATATTATGTCTCTCTCAAAATCTGAGTCCCCATGAATTAGTATCACATCCCTCCACTCGAAAGATTCAACTAAAGCAGTGATGCCCTTGAACTGAGAAGTTTCATCTGGTGTGGCATGAACTAGAAAGGAATATGATTTGTTAGAGGGTGGTAAAGTACGTTGTCCTAAAATAGAAACCATAGGGAGTTTAGCTTTGTTTCCAATTTCAGCCAGAAAGTTTGATTCGATTCGTGTTTGTACTCCAATGATTGCTTCTACCTTGAATTTATACAGGAGCTCAAGGGCTGCACATAATTAACCAATATATATTTGATTAATAATTAGTATTAGAGCTAGCTCTTTTGATTCTCCAAAAGTTAAGGCAGTCCTCAAGAGTTCAATTAGCATTATTATAACTTTGTAACTAAAATAAAAATGTTTAAGAAGGGAACAAAAGTTTTAAGCTGTTGGAATGCTATTATGTTATCTATTCAAATTTTATGTTATACTTTCATCCTCGTCATATATTTTTCATGAAAAAAAATAATATAAATTTAGATTTTTCATATTTTGTGTTATTTTATTCTTCTCATAAGTTTTAAATTAAATATCAAAACTTTAAACACAATTATTTGTATTTCTTATTTAAAAAAGAAATAAAAATAGAAAACTTTTAAGAAGTGTCAGAGTCATGGGGGCCCGACGGTGGCCATGGCCCCCCCACCCCTAACTTTTGGAAAATATTAAAAACTACATTTAAATATTTTACATAATCTAAATAAAATTGTATTCGGCCCTAAGAAAAATATCATCTATTTCTTAGTCAAAAAGAATATTTAATCCTTTTTTAATTGATATTATACATTTCTTTAAATTTTTATTCTAAGGTATTGTATTTGTTTGACTTTCATATTTTTTTTCACTTCTTTTAATATTTATTTGTATGCTATATAATACCACATCAGTGTAATATTTACTAGAGAAAGGAAAATGTAACTCAAATTGGCAACATTAGTTTTCCTGTATAATTTTTTTTTCTATTAGCATTATTCTTTAATTCACGTTATTTATCATTAACACATCTCTATTATATCAATTAGAACTATAGAATATAATATAACCTATTTTAATAGGTGATCAATTGCGTCACCTTTTACCCGTCAACTTAGTTAAAAAGTAATTCACCTAAAATAAAAAATAAAAAAGTGATTATTTTGTCAAATTAAATGAAAATTAGATTGCTCATTGAGATTTGCACGTAATATTTCATTAATATTTTTATCTACATGGCACCATCTCAACGGGGCGGAAGTACCAACTCTCGGAGTACTGGAGTTTTTTTCAAATTAATGATGGCTGAAATGCTAACTTTTCATTCCACTAAAAAAACAAAAAAAAAATTGATAACTTTTCAAATAAGTAATTGATAGTTTAATTAATATCGTGCTAGTCCATTTATGAAAATGGCATGACTTAGTGGTCCATTAGAGTCTGAAAGGCACACCTCAGTCTGTTGAGGTTAATTTTAAAAGGAATAAAAAGTCAAAAGACTTATTATTAATTGACCATAATTTAATTAATGTTAATATGTCCATTTATGAAAATGGAATGACCTAGAGGTCCATTAGAGTTTGCAAGGCACTTAATTTCAAAAGAAAAAATAGGTCAAAAGACTCATTATTAATTAAAATGAGACCATAGTAACCATATTTTGTACCTTCATTGCTCTGTCAAGTTAAAAAGAATACTTTTTATCTTACTCTCTTAGCGTTACAACATCATAAATAAATAAATAGAAAGAGGAAATTGATAAGAAAAAAATTAAATATATTGCACAGATTATGAGAGCTCTATGTAAATTCGAAGTCACATACCAACGAAAGAACTTCAAAATAAAAAATAAAAAGCAACATAATTGTTTAAGTAACTGCTTTTATTATTTTTTTAGTTAGATGGTTTAATTAATTTTAAAAATTTTCTAGAGCTGGAAGAAGTATTTGTCATATATTTTAGGGAGAAACTAATTCAATTTGAAAAAAGAATACATACATATATATATATATATATATATATATATATATATAAGTTTCCGGCATTAACTAATATCTGCTTAGAGTATTAATCATTCGTATATATCTCCATTTCTAAACTCTAAAAAGTTAGAGGTCCAATAGAAGTCTATAAATTCAAACATGGTCCAACTCCAATATATAGGAGTAATTTTTTTATAATCATATATAATTTTGAAAAAAAAAAATAGAAAAGTAAAGAGGAAAATTGAAATTCAAAATCCTTCAAGTTAGAACCCAAAAAAATCAAACCTTCATATTAGCTCCAATAATATTTTTAAGTTAGCAGGAAACAAAATCTCAAATACATACGTATATACTTATGAACAAATCCAAGGGTAATGCCACTGAAATAAAAAGCTTCATAGTTATATATATATATATATATAACTATAGTTATATATAGTTATATAATAATAGTTACGTACCAGCTGATAGAGCCTGTAGATGCTGTCCATTGGAATCCCTTGAGTGGAGAAGTAGTCTAGTGGTGTAGTTATGATGTATGCCATAGAAATCCGAAATGGCCATGGCTATGCAGCTCTCCACAATCTTTCCTTCCATTGAACTCATATCAACAATCACCCCAACGTGTACCTCTTCCTTCATTTGAAGCTCATCACCCCAACAATACTGACCCAGAACGCTCAACAAAATCACTAATAAGAGAATGATCTGGTTTTTGCAGCTTTTAGTGTTCTCCATTATTGACTGATTGGTTGTGCATAACATAATATTGATTTTATTTTATTGGGTGTAGGAATATATAAATATGCATGAATATCAAGGTCTGACTGACCAAAAAAATATAATAATAATTGTTGACCTATTTTTCAAACTTGCGTTAGGAAAATGACTCGAACGCGCGTATGAAGGAATAGTTATTCTACTGAATCTGAGGGTGGACTATATTTGCTTCAAATTTCCGGTCAAATTTACTGACCCTCCACCAGAGAATAACGACTTTTTGGATAGATTTCACAAAATTACCTACTGACCATTGATTTTTTTTTTATTGGGTTCGGAAATATATATTTATACATATATATATATATATATATATTGGTAATAAAAAAAAATTATGTCAAATTATCCGTATAAAAGTCTATAAAAATTTAAAATAACATACCACGCACCGTTTAGGAATTTATATATATATATATATATATATATACTTCAATAAACAAATTATAATAATAATAATTGTTGACCAATTTTTAAATCGTTGGTTGGGCAAAGGAACAGTTGTAAAAAGGAATACTAAAACGTGTTGGAACAGAAAAACCATTAAAAACGCAACAGTTATTCGTGTGAATAAAAAATAGCCCGATGCACTTTCTTAGAAAATCGTTATCGTCCATGACCATTCAACAAAATATTTACCTCTCACAGGGCAAATAAAATTACATGAATATCCTTAAAGGTTAAAAAAAAAAAAAAAGTTATTTATTACATAATAATGTTTCATATCAGTGGGCTAGATAAACGATTAAGCCCAGCTTAAATGTATTAATTCAAAGATTTAATATGATAAAACCATTATGATGTCCTGATAGGAGTATTCTCATATACGTGTATATATATATATATATCATCTAATAATTAGGGATCATTCATTTAGTTAAATGAATGACTGTTTATGTGATATATTTTAAAGGTTGCAACATGAACACCAATTATCTCAATAGCTCACACCCACGAATTCCACTTACTAAGAACGAATACTTTAAGTTGGAATATTTATTTCCTAAAATTAATACTTTATGTCAAATATTGGTTCTATATAAGGGATCCTTTGTCCCGCATTGGTTCTAACTAAATTAAGGTACTAAAAGGTTTGTAAAGTGACTTGAATTACTTTATATATTAAGTCTAAGTTTTGTAATGCGACTCCAAGGTTACCTTGGTTACTAAAACCTAACAAGATAAATATAGGAATATGAACTAGTCAGTGTCAGGTTTGTGTTCCACAACTGAAAGATGTGAGATTCTGCTTGTTTACCTGAGAATATTGACAAGGGTGAACGCTCAAAAGGCATACGAGTGCTCATTGTTAAATATAATAATTCATTTAGTAATTAAAGCATGAATACCTTAGCTGGTGCAAGAGTAGAAACAGCAAGAGAGGAATACGTGCTAAGCCCTCTGTTTTCCAAAAAACCCATAACCCGTGTCTTTTTGGTGAAAAAATCGTATATCACCTTAAAACCGACAATCGTCCACATGCTTTTATCTCTATATATATAAAAATATCTAATTAATAGAAAATAAATAATAATAAATTTATATAAAGTATAAAATATACTTTATTAGAAAATGTGGACTTTATCAAATAGAAGTGGGTTTAACAAAATGGGTAACTTAGTTTAATGGGCCAACTAAGTCCAAAACAGGAATAACACATAAATCTCAAGCAATATTAATTAGTGTCCAAACCCATTATGGACAAAATACCACATACATAAAAAGTGTTTGTGATACCTATTGATTATTCAACTCCACATAAAAATATTCTAACAATCTCTCATTTGGATTGAATAATCAAATAATAAAATATCTACATAATCATAGCCAATAAAATCTCATTCAAAATATATGAACAAAATAATTATACATATAAATATATCGATAGGATACATAAATATGTACAACTTCATATTAGAGATTTACAAAAGGCTTAATTGATCACAATATTACACAAGAGTGAAACCAATCAAAATATCTCACATATGTTATTAGTCGATAAAAAAATGTGTAAACACTATCATATTTACTAATAATAATGATCCCACAAAACAAACATTTATTGCTTGATTCACAAAAGATTTGCAACAATAATAGCAACCTTTTCAACATTAGCAATTTTTATCAAAATATACTCCCACTATTCCAAAATATCTTAGGCATCCGACAATCCCATTCGGGATACGTGTTCTTGAAACACTGCAATCGGTAAGCCTTTGGTTAGTGGATCTGTAAATATGATATGTGTCAAAATATGTCTCACATCAATAAGAGACTCTGCTACTTTCTCTTCAACAAAATAGAACTTCACATTAATATGCTTGGAGCGAAAAATACTCTGAATGTTCTTAAAGAAAGCTACAGCTACAGAATTATCATAAACTAATTTCAGCAGTCTCGAAATGGAATCTACAATTCCTAAAGCTGAAATAAAATTCTGTAACCACATGGCATTACAACAAGCCTCATAGCATACAACATATTCTGTCTCCATAGTTGAGGAAGCTGTAAGTATCTGTTTGACACTTTTCCAAGAAACAGCTCTCACCCCATTAAAAGAAATATATATATATATATATATACTCTGTAGTAGACTTATTATCATCAATGTAGCCTGTAAAATCAGAATCACTATAACCAACCACATTCAGAATGTCAGTTCATCTATATGTTAACATTAAATCCTTAATCCCTTGAAGATATCTAAGGACTTTCTTGGCAGCTTGCCAATGTTGACGTCCAGATCACTCAAGTACCTTCCCAACACTCCCACGACATAAGCAATATCGGGGTGTGTGCATACTTGTGCATACATAAGGCTGTCTACTACAGATGAATAAGGAACAACTTTTATTTCTTTTCAACATCAATTTGAGGACACTATACTCTAGAAAACTTATCACCCTTCATAATTGATGTTTTTGTGGAACTACAAGCATGCTTATTGAACATTTTCAAAATCTTCTCAATATAAGTTCTCTGAGACAATTTAAGTACTTCATTAGCCCAATTACGAAAAATCTATATGCCTAAAATAAAAGAGGCTTCACCAAGATCTTTCATATCAAAATGGCTCCCACTAACTAAATACATCTAAGGCTTTCGACATCTCATTTAACCATTATAATAAATAAGCCTTGTATTAGTGGATTTGCTAGCATATTTTTCATGAACATGTATTCTATAATATGGACTATCATATTCTCCGAAACAAAATAGAACTTCACATAAATGTTCTTAGAGAAAACTCAATTGTAGAATTATTACAAAATATTTCAGTTATATCAAAATGAAGTAAAATAACTTCAAAAGCTGAAATTTAATTCTACAATCATATGGTATGATTACAAATTCAAAATTACCACATATTAGGATGTTGTAAGTGTACTTGACACTTTTCAAGATACAACTCCTATTATCACAAAATAGCATGTAATCAATTTCATACCATTATACAGTCATCAAAATTAGCATCATAAAAACCAACTATATCAAAATATTGGTGTGCTAATATGTCCATTATGTACCCTATTAATCACATTATGAAATAGGCTGTCAATACAGATGTATAGGAACCACTTCAATAAATCTCTCCTCCCATAATCTTTAAAGATCATAAATTGACATTGTTAATTAAAAAGCTTATTAAATCCAATAGGCTTAGACTTTGCAGACATATCAGTTCCAAAACTCAAGTCTTATCTTAACCAATGTCCTATACATAATGAGAGATCTATTTTCATCCAAAATTAATTCCATTTAACATCAGCATTGCAACAATAGGCAGACAAAAGTAAGATTGCTCGTGAATAAGGAAATAACATCAATAACAATATGCATGTAATCAAGATCATGCTGATTGCTCATTTCCAAACTCTTCAAAATCCAATGATCTAAAACTAAATAATCATTGTACAATAGATCCTTAAAATCCAATGATCTAAAACCAAATGACCATTGTACACTAGAGTCATTTAAATATAAAACTCATATCAATGAAAGGGCAATCAATCAAATAATACTCTAACTTTCTTAAGCATCCTACCAAGTAATTAATCATCGATAGGACAATTTAATTACCCGTATGAACCTTAGTAATAATTCTTTAACAGATAAGAATTAACAATATATGAAAGAAATAATAATTTACAAAAAAACAATCTAACACACTTAAGGATCACGAAAGATAACCACATAAGTGCTCATAATTGTAACAATACATAAACAATCTAACACACTTAAGGATCACGATAGGTGACCTCATAAATGCTCATAATTGTAACAATAATATAATCACCAAAATGATTCAATAATACATATATAATATATCACAAAATGTGTCATATAGTAAATCATTTTATGTTGTATTGAAATAATTAAGACACATTTTGTGATATATTATATATATATTATTGAATCATTTTGGTGATTATATTATTGTTACAATTATGAGCATTTATGAGGTCACCTATCGTGATCCTTAAGTGTGTTAGATTGTTTATGTATTGTTACAATTTGATTATACCAAGTCCATTAAATCCAATAATTCTCCCACTTGGACGGCATAATCAAATAGTATACAATAATATAAATCTCATACAAAATATATACTTAAAATAGTTATACACATAAATGTGTCGATAGGACACACAAATATGTAAAACTGCATATTAGAGATTCATGATAAAATATATATATATATATTTAATTATAAATGAGACTAATACAAAATGTCTCATATATAAATTAGAAATCTTGCCTTAAAAGTATAACAAAGTACAGTTTGGCATGCTTTGACTTACGATAGGCAAGTACAAAACATTCAGTACTGTCAATATCTCACAATTATTAAATAAGACATAGGCAATATGCTTAAATAAATATTTTAATAAAAAAAATATTTATATGGGCATTTAATCTTATCAATTAAACCATTAAATATATGAAAATAGTCATAAAACACTATCCAAATATCTTGATAAATAAATGCCCAACAAAACTTAATAATACAAAATGTGAGAATTTTACCACCCTTAAAATTTGCTTTAATCAAATATGCAAATTTAGAATTAGTATAATAAAATACTTATAAATTAGGTGGCAAAACAATTTAAAAAAAATATTAATAAAATTTTCATAAATTGAAAGAAATTACAAAATTGGGTTAAAATCTCAAAATCCCAAAATTTCTTCCAATATATTTAAGGCAAGTAGGTTCATAATTAACAAAATATTATGAGCCAAAAAATGGATGTAACCCACAGTTAAAAATCCACAATTAAATATAAGGAAGAAATTATAAAATAAGATAAAATAAAATTCTCAAAAATCTTCCATAATATATTTAATTAACAACAATATCACAAGGACAATCTAACACACAAGGAATTATGATAGGCAATCACATAAGTGTTTATAATTGTCATAGCACACTTAAGATTACAATAAAGAATCATAAAAGTGTTCAAAATGCTTAACAAAATAATTTGGGCCACAATAATGATATAAAAAACAAAATATACCATAATAGATAAAATTTGCCCAAATAAATAACCATCAGTAATATTAATAACTTAAAAACAGCCAAGCATTAACAAACAATGAAACTGGCCCTGATAGTAAGAGTTGTGAGCCCATAGTAAGAGGACACGGGTTCAAATAACAAACCAATCATTTTCATGTCCAATTAAACAACTACAATTGTAAAATATTAACAAAACAAGAAGTTGCTGCCTTGGTGGAAGGCTCCATTTCACACCAGAAGGGCACGGGTTCGAAACTAAAGAGCCCTAAAATTTTATTTTTTTTTATTTAACTGGTGGATGACGTCATCAATGACGTCATCATCTTCTTCATCAGACGGGTCAAAAACCAGAAAAATGGATCACTCGACCCGTTTCAAAACCCAGCCATTTTCCGGCCAAAGAAAGCATCGAAACTCCGGCGGACTACTAAGATTTTCATCGGAATTTCATGCTCTGTCAATCTATAGCTTTAATTTGTTCAAAACATGCTTTTAACTGGTGGATGACATCATCAATGACGTCATCATCTTCTTCATCAGACGGGTCAAAAACCAGAAAAATGGGTCACTCGACCCGTTTCAAAACCCGGCCATTTTCCGGCCAAAGAAAGCATCGAAACTCCGGCGGACCACCAAGATTTTCATCGGAATTTCATGCTCTGTCAATCTATAGCTTTAATTTGTTCAAAACATGCCTTTATAGAGCTCAAAAATGAAAAACCCTAAAAATTGAAAACCCGAAAATTCCTTGCAAAATTGGAGTCCAATCTCAACGATTTTTTAGGCTTTTACTCCTCAACCCATCCTCTTGCAATTCTCAATATAAATTTGAGCCAAATATGCATAGAAAACCAAAAAACCCCAAAAATTGGGTTTATATAAATTCGAAAATACAATATTTATTCTTAGTTTTCAGCTCAAATTTACACAACCACAGCTCAAATTAAACGTTTAAACGTTTTAATATGTGTTTTCATCAAAATTTTCTCAAAATGGGTTATTCAAAAATTTACCTAAATACAGAGAACACACGGAAAAAATTTCAGCGTTTAATACTAAATGATTCAGCTGTGATACCAATTGTTAAATATAATAATTCATTTAGTAATTAAAGCATGAATACCTTAGCTGGTGCAAGAGTAGAAACAGCAAGAGAGAAATACGTGCTAAGCCCTCTGTTTTCCAAAAAACCCATAACCCGTGTCTTTTTGGTGAAAAAATCGTATATCACCTTAAAACCGACAATCGTCCACATGCTTTTATCTCTATATATATAAAAATATCTAATTAATAGAAAATAAATAATAATAAATTTATATAAAGTATAAAATATATTTTATTAGAAAATTTGGATTTTATTAAATAGAAGTAGGTTTAACAAAATGGGTAACTTAGTTTAATGGGCCAACTAAGTCCAAAACAGAAATAACACATAAATCTCAAGCAATATTAATTAGTGTCCAAACCTATTATGGACCGAAATACCAAATACATAAAAAATATTTGTGATACCTATTGATTATTCAACTCCACAGAAAAATATTCCAACACTCATCTCATAACTAGACAAATACCAACTCAGTCCGCTCCTACTGTGCGGAAATCTCAGCCGGTCCGTGTTAGGTCGGCCCATAGGGAACTATTTGCCCCAGGAGTGCTTCGGCCATCGAGCTACTTTTTTGTTGGTGTGAAACTCCAACACGTGGCTCTAGTCCACTACAAAGCGATGCGTTTGAGGATGGCCTTCTCGCAACTAGTCAGTTAGTCACTTTGTTAAAGTCGTTGTTATATCGTTTTGTTTTATTAATTCCAGATTATTGATGTGTTTTGTACCAATTAATCTCTATTGTTGTTTTGATCTTCTAACCCTTATATTTAAGCCTTGTTCCCCAAAAATCATGCCTTAGATTGCTGGCTGAGAGATATAGGGTTTTCTATGTTTTCTATCTAGGGTTCTTCCTTCTCCGGATCTCAGAACTCTTTCGCTTTTTTATCTTAGGGCTCATATGTTGTAGAGTCTTGGTGATCTGGGTTAAAGGGTTACTCTTATATCTATGAGAGTGTATTTTCTTCGAGAGTGTGTTTGTAAATCCTTGTGAATAGTAGAGTGTGCTCTCTGTGGTGGAGCTCCGTGGATGTAGCTCAGACGTTCTAGGTGAACCACGTAAGTTTCCTATGTGCTTGTGTTTTTTCCTTTTTGTGTGATTGTGTTCTTTCTTCTTCAATCCTTTGTTAGTTTCGACTAATTCTGTCTTAACTCTTGTTTAATCTGGCTTGTTAATAGGTTTGGTAATCGTGTTAAAACCTACAAGTGAGGTAGAAAGCACTATTCTAGAAATGTTGGAACCTGATTTTGTCAAAAGAACAAAACCAAGACTTTTAATTCTAGTTAATATTTGACCATTTTATGGCTCAAAATATGATTTCATATAACCAAAAAAAAGAAGCCCTAGTTTATTTTCCTCAAAACTAAGTAGATTTGGAAATTTTGGAAACACATATTGGAGGTTCTAAAACCAGTACGTAAGTGTTGGGTCTTTGTCACTCCTCGTGCTGGCGCATTTATGATAGTGAAAAATAAAACCCGTACACATTATGTTTATACCAGAAGTAAAGAAATTTAAGAAATTTAAAGTAAATCATTAGTAAGATGAGAAATATTACCATGAAGAAATTATTGAAAATATTTGTGAATAAGCTAATTTAATAACAAAAGCTTGTACAAAGGTCTAGTTGAAGCCGTATACTTTTTGCTATTTGTTTGCTATATTGCAATATCAAAGTCTCTGTGATGCAGACGCACTATATTTAAATTTGGGAGTAATTGAAGGAAACAATAAAATTAAAATGAAAGAATTGATCATGATTGTAGTGCAAGCAAAGAACAATAAATAATTCTACATTGGTTCTAAATGCCTAAAATAAAAAGAACTTTATTAAATAATGAAATTTAACAATGGAAATAACAACTAAAAATTAAAATAATTGAAAAGATCAAGGAAGAAACTGCTAAAAGAAGTTTGGCTAAGACATAATGTAGAAAATATGTAGAATTCTAAGGTGATGTGGGTGATCGCTATTGGTTGATCTTCAATTGGTTTGCTCCCTCAAACAACGGAAGGCCACATAGAATTGTGATATACATAGAACTTTTCACATCCATATCACTAGAGTTTCAAGCCAATGGTGTCTTCATAGGATTGACCCAATTTTTAAAGTAATAAATAATTATTCATGCTCTAATCCACACCACCAAGAATATTAAAATTTTCCAACTCTTCATGACACCTATTACACCACGTACGAATTAGCAACTCTTCATTTATTTTCAATAATTAAAATCTAAACGTTAATTTTGGGCTCAAACACTATTAATGTTCCATAAAATAATAAATATGAGCCTGAAAATTTTCAAATGTAGCTAATATTTATATATATGCAGTTTGTACTTGTTCATTACTTGTTTTTTTTTTTTTTTTGATAATTAAATTCCCTTACGGGAATAGTAGACAAATGCTACTGGAATATATAACGGGTTACTCAAACCCGGGACCTCTCACAGGAGAAGAATAGATAATACCATTAGGCTGTCCCCTAAAGGACTACTTGTACATTACTTGTTAAAAATATACTTTCCTACATTCTCCAGTTGTTGTCTTAGATATCCAAAGTTCCATTTCGGAAGGAGATGACTATTTTTTTTAAGTAAAAGAGTTAAGAAAAGTAGAAGTGCCAAAGTTGAAGATATGCCACTAATCATGAACAAGCCACCAAAGTTGTGGACACTAAGCGCATCAGGAGTACCATTTGTAGATTCCTCAAATGTGTAAGTTGATTTACTACGAAACCATTCAGTTTCCAGCTTTGCTAACTCTCCTTCTTCTCTTAGTTTCTCGATTGCCCATGACATGTCATGAACCAAAGGTGAACCTTTACGAAAAACCTGAAGATCATATATACACAAGAAGTAGATTATGAGCATCATGTGACTCACACACATGCGCAAGCGCAAGCGCATGCACAGATCTCACACACACAAGAATTTGTATATCAAGACCAGGTCAGTACTTACGAAGCCGAAACCATTGGTAGTAGACATAGATTTAATCATTGAGTACTCCCAGGATACATTGCAAGGAAGATCTTGATGTACGGAATCTCATCAATAATAGCAGAAACACCTCCATGCTTGCTTCCTTTTGACAAGGAATCAACATATTCTTCTGGTGTAACAAATCTCTTTGCACCTTCGAAATTCAAGTTGATAACTACACCTTCAGCAGCTGGTCCATATCCAACATAATTCCCTTTGGTGTTTAATTGGATTTGTTGAATTGTCAACATTGAAGTTAAAGTTGCAGTGTAACTAGAAGTCAGTATAAGTATCACAAACACCCATATGATCATTACGAACTTTGACAAGCTGTTTAACAACTTCTCCTCTACAATATATATCAAACAAAAATTTGATTAGTTTCAAAAATAAAATAAAAACTATACATGAACATAAAAATGAAGTGAAATATAATAGAATAGTTCCTACGTACAGAGATTGAGTTGCAAAGTGTACATATATGGCTAATTTTGTCAAATTTTTTATATGTTGAAACTCCATAATTGGACTAATATTGTGGTGGGAAAAGTAGAGAGCATGTCATAGTGTAAGGTGGTAAATGTATATGTTGTTTAAATTATTCCTGCATGGAATACTATCAAGCTCCAAAACAAACATAATAGTGTATAAAATTCAAATAAAATTAAACTTATTATATAGTAGATAATAATTTAAAAAAATAGAGAAAAAGATTGAGTGCTTACTTTGAGCAAAAACGAGAGTTGAAAAGGAAAACCATAATGCAGTTCCAATTTGGTGAGGCAGTGAGCCTTGAAATTCATGGTTGTTGGGACGCTCAATCACCCATACAATACAGCCCGTCCATATAAAGAAAGCAATTGTTGTCATCCAGAGATCCAATGAAAGAGGCTTTAAAAAAATCCACATGTTTCTGTTACTGTTTGGCACCACCATTCCAACGCCAATGTCGGTAAAGGGTATTGTAAAATCAACATATAAGGATCTATTGGACGTGATGGTTGTATCCCCAACAACAGCATCATACTTCTACTTAAATGTATCGTTTGAATCCCCAACCAAAGATGCATACATAACACAGAACCATAAATTAGACATCCATCATAAATTAGATTTCAATCAAATATATAATCATAACACATATAAATGCGAAATTAGAATACATTAATAAGCCCCTGCTAATTTGAAAGATATAATTTTGGTATCACTAGCTAGTTTCAAAAAAACTAAAAATAAAAAATAAAGAAAAAGTATCATCACTTGTCACCCCGCGAATTAATCTAATCTGATATTTGGGGACAAAAATCTGCTTTATCAAGTCTTAGTGCTCTTTATTATGTTCATTTCTTAAATGATTACTCTCGATTCACATACATTTTTCCTCTAAAATAAAAATTAATTTCAAGTTTTAAATGTTTTCATTAACATTAAAAATATGTAAAAATAAAGAAATAAAATAAAATAAGTTGCAAAATAAATAAAATGCATTGAAATAAATATTTGTTCATGCGTCTGGAAACAAAAATGTATCAATTATCGAAGTTTGGTTCAAAATGGAATAGAATTCAAACATCCTTGTTTCCGTACACATGAACAAAAACATAAAGCATATTAAAGAAATGAGCTTAAAATAATATACATATACGTATATGTTAATTATTAAAATTGACAATATTAGTTAATATATAAATGGGTTTAGAAAGCATTTTTAAAATAAAAATATATAAAAATACAGTTAAACCTTGATAAACTAACAGATTTGAACTAAGAAAAACTATTAATTAATCGATAATTAATATTTTATTAATTAATCAAGAACAATTGAATAATTTCTTGTTGAAATAAGAGAATGTCATACCAGAGCTTATTTCCGAAATACGAAAAGCTAAAGATAAGATCCAAATTGACATTAACAAAAGCATTAAATACGTATTTTACCAGTTGTGTCTTAAGTAGATCATATAGAGTTAACTAACTGCATGTGTTATGAAATTATTAATTTATGCACTATATGGGTTCGGTTTGAAAACTCTAGATAAAGATTATCTGTGCCAATTTGTACGTCTCTTTTATCTCACCAATTAAATAACAACATATCATCATAAATTAAATATCATAATTATATATATATATTTTTTAGATGATATATTATTATTTAATTGATGGGACAGAGAGGGAATAATCAAATAGGGACAGATGATCATTATCCATGAAACTCTATATAAACTTTTTTATATACAAAATTTATTATCTTATAAATTTATAGAATTATTAATTTAGCACGTTAAGACCAGCAAAATATATATATATATATATATATATATATATATATATTTAACCAAGGTTATCAATTTATCTAGTAATACTATACATTTTTCTAGACATATAATTAACTACCAAAAATTTTTATATGTTTACGAACAACGCAAACATAATATAATTCTTTGGATGGGTTCAAAGAAGGCAAGTACGTACCTGAAGATAGACCTGGCAAACAAGATCATCGTAGGTTTCCGCCGTCATTCCACTGGCATTTATATGGGGTATAAATTGATATTCTACTTGATATGGCAAAAGCTCAACGGCAGCCTTGAATACGTCTATACAGAAGCCAGTGACATTATATGTCGCATTAGGTTGAAGATGATCATAATCCACACGAACCAGTTCTTCAAACCCTATTTTCATTGGAACACCGATTCTTAGCTTTACCCCATTCATTCCCATCATAGAACGACCTTTTGGTGTAGTTGTTGTTCCTCCAGACCATAGAATGGCTTCAAAATCATTAGGAGATAGTAAACTTCTTCCTCTATGGCCCTTTTTTGTGCTTTCTAATTTTGCACTCCAAAATCCAACTCTTCTCTCCTCTCTACCTATCACATTTACTATTTCGTAAGTGTCCGATGACACTCGTCTCCCATTTTTGAACAGGAATTCGCCACTCAAGCCTCTTAATCTTGTTTGCAATATCTCCTTGAGAAGTTTAGAACCATGTCCTTGTTTAGAGGATTTATAAGTAGTACTTCTTGTCGGAGCTGGAAGTTTAACCTTTGTCCGCTCAACTGCTTCTGCTACAGCCCAAATTGAATCATATGCCCAAACACCATATGCACTCAACTCCATGACTTCCATATTAGGGTTTTCAATGTAAATTTTCCTTCTCAATCTTGAAGTAAGATTGTGAAGATCCTTGGATTGTGGAACATATGACTTCAAACCAGCCACTCCTTGCATTGACTGAAAGACGGAAGAGTCGACGAAGTGCAAATGGTTCATAGTAGTTGCCTCATAACCCAAGCATACCCTTTGCTCATCATTCCCAACTCTTTCGCATTTTCGACAAGTTGAGCAAGGAGATGTTGAGAAATATGCACTATGAAAATTGTAGTTTGGAATGTCATAATCTTATGAAGCTCCTTGATCATTTTGTCATCTGTATATGAGGTAGTGATGACACTTTTATATGTGATATGTATATTGCTTTCTTGTAATGAATCGATCATATATGACATTACGTCTCTCTCAAACTCTGAGTCCCCATGAATTAGTATGACATCCCTCCACTTGAAAGATTCAACTAAAGCAGTGATGCCCTTGAACTGAGAAGTTTCATCCTGTGTGGTATGAACTTCAAAGCGATGTAACTTTTTATCAAAGGGCGGTAAAGAACTATGTTGTAAAACAGAAACCACAGGGAGTTTAGCTTTGTTCCCAATCTCAGCCAGAAAGTTTGGGTCGATTCTTGTTTCTGCACCAATTATTGCTTCTACCTTGAATCTATGCAAGAGCTCAAGAGCTGCACATAATTAACCAATTTATATTTGATTAATTAGTATTACTTAGTAAATTCTTTTACAATACATTGTGTAAGTAGATGCATCATGCATGTGATCTCGTAAGACAGCTTCACTTGTGGCAAGACTTATGCCACGTTACAAAAATATTATAATTGTTTTAAAATTATTTCCAAATCATTCCTAAGCAAATTATACACAATTCAAAATAAAAATAAAAAAATAAAGACGATAAACAACTTCTTAAAAATAAAAAGTAAAAACCAAAAAAAAAAAAAAAGACTAAATAACTTCTTCTATGATGCTGTGTGTAAGTTGATGCATGTGACCTCATACGATAGCTTCATTTGGGGCAAGTGAAGCTATATTTGTTTTTAGGCCACGTCACAAAAACATTATAATTGTTTTGATATTTCCAAACCATTGTGCAATCCTTGCACAGAAATAGGCTTTTGTCTTCTTCTTTTTAAAAAACAAAATAAAATAGTTTGTCTTGTTTAGTTGGGGTACTTAAGTATTGACATTTTCCTAAACTATCTTTAAAATCAAAATTGAAAATAAAAAATGGACAGATGAAAAGAGATATATATGGATATATAACAATATTTTTCTTTTTTCCTTAAATCAATTTGGTTTTCTAATAAAATGAATGATTGAAATATATATCAAAAGTATATAAGATATTTATATAATTTAATAGGTGATTAACTTAGTTCAAAAAGTAATTCACCAATAATTTAGTGAAAACTAACTTTTAAAATCATTATTTATTCAACAGGTGTAAAGTGATGATTTTGTCGAATTGGTGAGAGCTAAAATGATAACTACTTTTCATTCCACTCAGAAAAGACAAACAAAAAAATTGATAACTTTTCAAGCAAGGGCTGAATGTATTTTCCTCGAACCTCAATGCCTCATAGACTGTTGGTGAAATTTTCCATTATATTATAGTTGAGATCTAGCATTGCTTCCACTAAGAAAAATATAATAATTAATCTTTTAGATGTATTAAATTCAAACATGGTCCAACTCCAATAGATACGAGTAAGTTTTTCATAGTCATTTCAGATCAAGTTATATTTGATAGGAGGTATTTGGAGGAGGAAAAATGAGAAGGGTTTAGGAGAGGTAGAGGTGAAGAGATTGGGTGGATTGTATTGATTTTTTATATTATTTGATATATTAAGAAGAAAAAAAATGATGAAGAATTTAAACGTAATTATAAATATATTATTTGTTGTTAAAATTCTCCCTTTTATAATCCTTCCAATATTATAAAGATTGATTTGAAAGTATTAGGGTGTAGTCTCTATCTATCCTCTCATCCCATTCTCTCCCTTTATTTATCTCTTCTACTAAACAATTATCATATTTCAATTCCTCGGTTGATCTCTCTCCCTCCCTCTATCCCTCTATTGAAACCTCCTATTAGAACAGAGGCTAAATGTATTGAAAAAAATAATAATAATAATTGAAACTCAAAATCCTTCAAGTTAGAACCCAAAAAATTGAACCTTCCTTAACTCCAATGTTTTTTTATGTTAGCAGGAAACAAAATCTCAAATACGTACTTATGAACAAATCCAAAGGTAATGCCACTGAAATAAAAAGCTTTATATAGTTATATAGTGGTGGTTACGTACCCGCTGATAGAGCATGTAGGTGTTGTCCTTTAGAATCCCTTGTGTGGAGAAGTAGTCTAGTGGTGTAGTTATGATGTATACCGTAGAAATCCGAAATCGCCATGGCTATGCAGCTCTCTACAATCTTTCCTTCCCTTGAACTCATATCGACAATCACCCCAACGTGTACCTCTTCCTGTATTTGGATATCATGACCCCAACAATACTGACCCAGAATACTAAAGAAAATCACTAATAAGTGGATGATCTGGTTTTTGCAGCTTTTAGTGATCTCCATTGATTGATTCTGCATTATATTGATTCCGTTTTGTTGGGTTTAGGAATATATGTGTATGTATATGCCTCAGTGATTAATGTCTTAGACAAAAATATATAATAATAATTGTTGACCTATTTTTAAAATGTTCGTTGGGTAAAGGAACACTTTTTTTTTTCTTTTTTCTATTTTTTTGGGGTAAATCAACGCGTGAATTGCAACGCAAAGCCCAAAAAGGCGCCTCCAGAACAGGAAGCTTCCAATACATGAGCAACCAAGCTGATCAACAGAAAAACAGCTAACTCCCGAGGGAGACTACAAACATTAAATTCATCAAAAACTAAAATACTATTCTTAGCAAGTGCATACTTAGCAGAAAAATCAGCTACTGAATTCGTCTCTCTGCCCTTTCAGTTTAAACTCTAATCAGATTTGAGGAAGCTCCGTCTGATAGTATTCACACTGTGAAAATTATTCCGTCTTGAAGGGTCTTCTTTCTTCTTCACTTCCTCAACCACCTTTTTAGCATCCCACTACCAAACCACATCTTTCCAGTTACAGCTATCTGCGTATTCCCAAGCCCAATCAAAAGCAAACAGTTTAGCATCAAAAGGAGACTTGCAGCTCAGAAACTTAGAATTAATAAGCAGCACCTTCCTTCTATAATATCTTAACCACCATCGCAGCCACAGTTCCTGAAGAATTATGAGTTGCGCCTATGTTTACTTTGGTCCACCCCTCTGGTGGTGGTTCCCGCTCAGCTTTTGAGGACCTACTGATGACGAAGCCGAATACTCCATCTGGGCAGGCCTATTTCCAAACATTTCTCGATCTTTCCTTCAAACAATTTAGAGTTTCTGAAATTCCAGATACCGTAGACCAGAGTACCAAAGAAAGTTAAAGAATCCTCTTTGTCCAGACCATGCAACAAATAGGACTTCTCAGGTCTTAAACAAACTTCCACAAACTGAGATAAACTATCACACAACCAGTGGTCCAAACGACAGCTCCAATTGCTTGCAAAAGCAAGTAATCTGATCAAACGGCAATCTTTAAACAAACAAGTGCAAACACGATTCTTCTCCTTCTCTACAACAAATGCATTCTTGTTCACCTTTACTAATCCTCTGGAAAACGACCATTCTCGTGGAATAGTATTCCTCGACACGTGCTAAATATGAAGTTTCAATCTTTCATGAATCTTTACTTTTCCATGACAGTTCCCAAATAGGATCGATAATTTTGTTAGTCCTTTCCTTAACCAAATTTAAGTAACAATTCTTAACAGAAAACATATCTTCACAGCCCACCCATAAGAGCTTGTCTGCACCAGCTTCATTTTGCCAATGAATCTTTTGTATAGCTGCTATTGTCACAGGTTCACGCAGCTCCTCCAAAAACTCAGCATTCCACTCATTCCCATCCGCTTCTTTGAGAGAGGCTACACTACTCTACCAGGAGCCATCAACCCCTTCCTTCAGAGAAGGAACAAATCCATTAATCCAAGGAATCCAAGTGTCTTTCCAAGGATTAATGGATGTTCCATCTCCTAACTTGCATGAAGCGTTTCTGAGAAGAAATTGGGTACAAACAACACCTTTCCACACTACTGAAGCTCCAGCCTTTGGCGTCACATTTTTTAGGTAACGAGCGTGCATAACTTCCACCCACAAGCTTTTGTCTCCCTTTGCCATTGCCCAACCAAGTTTTGCCAACAATGCCATATTCATATCCTGGAACAATCCACCAAATTGCTTGGGAATGTTTATGCCGAATTTTGCTCCGCCACAAATGGTTAAATTTCCTGCCTAGCACCACCGTGAGTCTGCAAGAATTAAGGAAAAGCGTGAAAGCTTTTGGGGGCACCGGTGTGGTACCGGCCAAAGAACCTCCGGCGAAGTCCGCTTAATCGGCTTTGGATTTTAGGTGAATTCTAGTGTAGAGTATTGCGTACCTTGCTTTGAGTCATCAAGAGATATATATATGCATGACCTTACCTTGTCCATCAAGATGAGGGCTTGAAACCCTAACCGTCCTGATTTAAGGCAAGTCATAATGGGCGCTCTTCCCAGTTTGGTAAGTGAAATATGGGAAAGTATCCAGCATTTACTACGGAGCGAACTTTCCTTTTGGAACCCTCCTCGGCTCTTACCACATTCGAGCCAAGGGAAACTGTTCTGAGCCATCTCTACCGGTTCGTTGCCCGGCTCTGATGTCCGAGCCAAGCCTTCTCCGAATCGCGTTATGATAGCCCCTTCCTACGATCCCATGCTCTTCCTTGCCGAGCCTCCAAATAGACCCTAGCTCGGTTAGCTCAGCACTTCCAAGCTAGCCCGTGGGCTCTTCTTTTTCTATCTACGGTGGTTCCGCTCATACCTCCACCTTCAGCCTCGCCTACCCTGCTCAGTGGGAATTCCTCCTATATAGTCAGCCCCCCAGTCACCGAGCCAAAGTGACTCGCAAATATTACCAACACTGTGGCTCGGTTACTGAAACATTCTCGAATGCTCTTCGTTACATAGGGAAAATCAAACATCCTTTTGACATTCGGCCGTCGTTTCACTTACCATAACGTTATGGCAGACGCGTGGAGCAATGTGCCAAGACTGAAAAGGCACATCACATCTCAACCGTTCATTCAAATCTAAAACTCCGATCGCAACCTTTCGTGCCCAAAACTGTCCAACTGCAAAACCTTTTTTATCTTTAACCCTTTGGCTTACGTCCCTCACTTTCCTTGTTTCGAAAACTCCCGCTGCGACCTCCACTTTGCCCTCTTCCCCAAACGCTTTCCATTAACCAAAACTTCCTGATCGTGATTCTCCAGCCCTAAGACCGTTCCTGATCGCGACTCAACGCTACAAACACTTCTCTACGTCTTCTACGAGATTCACGAAGTTAATCGCATTGAAATCCCGCCCAGCGGTTTTAGCCGAGTTCTCCATTTCCGGTTATACTTCGCCCCCGATCTGGTCTCAGGTCAGATTCCAATCCTCTAGCCTTTAAAGGTATCTCAAATTCTTACCTCGTTCCAACGATGGAATCCCCCGGATCCGATCTGGTGGTCGATAAGCAATTAGTTAGGAAAAACTCGAACCGAGGGGCCAGTTCCTCCTATGGGACCCCTTGTCCTAGGCAAGCAGATGATTTTAACGTAGAAATCCCAATCCGAACTCCTAGCATTAGGGTAGACGGTCTAAGCGGCAATAGGTCCGGACTGATAACCATGCGGCCCATGGTAATCAAGACTGATATACCTTCGGTCTTCAAACAAAGCGACATGTCGTACCTTAAGGAGAGGTTCGACATGCCGAGCCAAATTAAACTATCCGCTCCAGGACCCTTAGAAAGAGCTGACTCCCCTCGCGATGGGTGGATCTGCCTGTACGAGATCACCTTCAAGATAGGGCTTAGACTCCCTTTCCATCGCATCATTAACATGGTACTGAATTTCTGATCGCCGTGGCAACTTATGCCAACACCGGCGATATCTACTAGGACTCATCGTCCAATCGAGTGTGGCCTACTTAATCAGCCGCTTGAAGATGCCCCCATGGGTTGGAAAGACCGCTACTTCTTTGTCAAGAGGGAGGGTCTATGCAACCCCATTGGTACGTCTGAATCGGGAATCCGCTCAGCCTAGACTGAAAGAGGTATAGAATTTAGCTTACTAAAATTTTTCCTGTGACTATGCAGACCGAATCGACTTTGTGTTTGCAGCCAATAAAGGCTTAGAATCACCGCCGAACAAAAGAACATAATCCGGGTGCTCCTCAAGACTAAGACCAAGAGCCTTCTCTCCATACTTTCCGAAGATTCCTTCCATTCGCACGTGATCGCCTCGCCTTAGAAGAAGCTACCTCGTATCAAGGGCCGAGCGTAACTCGAGTCGGCTCAAGAAATTCCTGAAGGTATCCCTCTTCCTATACTCGAAGTCCCGTACTTACATGTTCTCAAAGGTTGCATTAGGCCTTGTACGCATGCCAATCACCTCTCCGGGCTTCTTATCCCGCGCCGATATGGGCAAACCAAGATGAAGATATCCAAGGCCGAAGCAGAGGCCACAAAGAAGAAAAAGAAGGAGAAACAGGCTGCAACGAAGGGTGGCGCGTCTTCCACAATGGATAAAGGCTAGGAGCGTTCAACCTTAAACGTCGTTGTCGAGCCCAGCTCCTTGCCAATCGCCATTCCCTCTAGTGACTCTCCCCCTTCCAAGAGGCCGAGACGTTCCAGTCCCCACCAAGATAAGGGCAAAGAAAAAGCACCCCATCCATGTTGGGGGAAGATACTCCACCATCCGCCGGACTGTGTTGGGGCCGATCGTGGACTCTCTCATGACTCGCCACGACCGCAGCCTTTTAAGGGAAATGACCCTTGATGAAGTGGGCTTGGAGGCCGAGTAGAATGCCTTGAAGGTAACGGATACTACTCTCTCGTTTCTCTGATCCCCCCTTCATAAAATTCTAACTTGAAATCTGAATTGTAGCTCGCTCAGAATGCCCGGTATTTATATGATGCCGTCATCAAGGTGGACAAGGCATTCAAGAAGAAGGCCGAGGCCTACATTAATGTCGCGGCAGCAAACAAGACGCTTGAAGAAAACAACCTTGCACTCAAACAAACCGCCGTGGAGGCCACAAAACGAGCTGAGCAGCTGGAGAGGAAGTGGTCTGAAGAGGACCAAAAGCTTATCGAGAAGGATAGGGAGCTGGAAGCCCTCAGACTTGACTACGCCCAAGTCGCTGGGGAGAGGGATGCATTGCAAGCCAGGGTGGCTCGATGGCCGTGAGCCAAAAAGCACATTTACAAGAAGGCAGCCATCGACGCCATCCTCAAGAACACCAACGACATGATCAGGGCGTTCAAGGCCGGGCAGACCGAAGATTGGGTCACTCCCGACCCCAGCGACGAAGAGGAAGGTGGCCAAGAGGACATGGAGATCACCTCAGGCGAGGATGAGCCAGATGATGGAGATGCCCTTCCCGTGAACCAGGTAGAAGCCCCCGGACTCCATGCCGAGCCAAGCCGAGCGACTTCCAACGATTCCTTCGAGGAGGCTATAAGGTTGCCCTTAAACGAAGAATCCGGTCCGGGCCAAACCTCCCACACTGCGGACACTGTCGTCGAGGCTCAAGACTAGAGTTTATTTTGTCTTCTTTTTTTTTTTTTTTTGTTCGATGGTACATCCGTCGTTTGTACAAACTTTGAAACCATCAATGAACGTCTTGCCTTTATTTTCCTCCGAGTACGAATTGTTGAGCTGAGCTTTCAATTTAGTTTTAATTGACCAAGTCATGTGCTATTGACTTAATTGACTTAACTAATCGATTCGCTCACCTTCCAAGTTGGTCCAACGCCGCTTGGGATCTCCTCCGTTCGGACTCCGAACGGCCCTGAGCCGAGGTGGACAATTAGCCTTCTGGACGGCTGTCCTTATCCTTTCGCTCGACTGACAGTATCGTGATTCCGAATCTAGAGTCAAATTGACCGGGTAGCACCACCCGAATTGACCTTAACTCAACTCCATAGTTAAAGTGCGCTACGGGTAAGAAACTTCGTACGACAATTAATAGAAAGGTAGAATTTTTTAGCCTGTACTCATCCGTAACAGCACGAAACATGGAATGCCCGATTCACACAAACATAAATGAATAAAATTGATTTTATTGACTTGAATCAAGAGATGACAGAGTTAATGTAAATTACATCGTTCATCCTATCAAACTTTAATCGTAATAACGGCGCAAGTGAGTCGAGCTCCAACTCCTAGGCACGTCTACCCCATTCAAAGACTGTAGGTGATAAGCCCCCGGCCTGGGTACATCCACGACTCGATAAGGGTCTTCCCATGTAGGCCGAAGCTTCCCTGCTCAGCTCGCGGTATTAAAAACTTTGTAATGTAGTCGCCCACCTTGAACTTCCGAGGCCGAACCTTGGCATTATAATACTTGGCGATTCGTTGTCGGTATACCGCCATTCGCACCAAAGCTTGTTCCCCCAATTCTTCCAAGTTGTCCAGTGATCTTCGCCTTAGCACGCCGCTTCGCTTCGCTCGTAGGCGCCAATTGTTGAACGGCAACCTCCGCGGAATCACGGCCTCGCTCCATAAACCAAAGAGAACGGGTTTCCCGCCGATCGCGGGTAGTTCGCTTGCCAGAACTCCCGGCAGCTCATCGGGCCATTTACCTTTGGCATCCTCCAACCGTTTTTTAAGATTGGTCACGATAGTCTTGTTTGTTGACTTTGCATGTCCGTTGGCTTGTGGATGTCTTGGCGAGGAGAATCTCATGGTAATCTTCCACTCTTTACAGAATTCCTGAGTTGTCGACCTAATGAATGCGAATTTTGTCCGCGACAAGATCCGAGGCAAGCGTATTGACATATGATATTCTTCCAAATAAAGCGCACGACATCCCCGCCCGACCGAAATATGCCGCCCACCCACTTGTCATCCGTACGGGATGAATCCGAAAGGCCGCGAAGTAAAGGCCCTACATCCTTCCGAAGTTGGCCAAGTCAACTCCTCGTGGGTATCCGGCAGTTCCGCAATGATTTCCAATGTTCCTCATGTATTTCAATAAAGATTCTGTGAATTCTTCCCTATTCGTATTACCTTTGAAGTGCTATGATGATCGCCTCATACTTTCCCTCAATCATTAAGTACCGAAAGCGCATATAAGCCTAAGCTTCCGAGCCTCCGCCTTGTCTTGGGGTAGTTTACCACCATAGATATTCCATAATAGGGTTCATCCACCCCGCCGCCACCTTCATCTATACTCATCAACTCCTCACTTTCCTTCACGACAAAAATATCGATGCTTGGCTCGGCCAGAAGTCGGGAATCTTCCGACATCTTTCAGCGTTGTTGAAAGAATGCGGCTAGCGATCTCTTGCATGTTTTCACTTATTAAGTAACCGATGAGTTCAAATGTTCAAAGTTGCGATCGCTTTCGACTAACGATACGCGATCATTCTTTCGTCCTTCGCTGTGTAGTTACAGTTCACCTCGCTCACAATCAGCTGGGAGTCGTTGTATGCCATTAATTGTGAAGCCCCCGCTGCCCGAGCCAAGTTAATTCCAGAATCAAAGCCTCGACTCGATTCGTTGTTCGACGCTGAAACCAAAATGAATACCGCCCATTACTAAGCCATCTGGTCGACGAGCATGATTCCCGCCCCGCCCGGAAATTGGACCCATCCACTGAAGTTTCCAAAGCGATTTCGCTTTGCTTTTAAATTGTTTCTGCTGCCTGACGTCTTTGTTGAGACGAATTCATGTCCGGTGTCGGATACGTTCGGTTCCTCTAAACTTTCAGCCAACGGCCAGTGATACCGGCCCGCCCGTGAACTCGGAAATCTGAAATGCACTGATTGCTCGCGGCGGTACTCTATCCCATACTCGCCAATTCAACGGCCCCCGATCCTTCCATGATATCGGCTATGAGGCCGCCGAGTGGATATGAGGTTACCACTGCGATTTTATGGCATTGGAAGTATGGCCTTAACTTCTTAGACGACACAAGTAAGGCTGCGCTTTTCAATGAAAGCATACGGTCTCCGCGATCCGCCAAACGGTGACATAATAAATGTGCTTTTGCTCCCTTCCTTCCATTCGAACCAACACCGAGCTGACCGCATGATCTGAAACCGACAAATACTGGATATAACGCCTTTCCCGGCTTTAGAGAATGGGAGGATACACCGTCGTTGAACGCTGCTCACACTTTTCTCCACGCGAAAGTCTTTATTTCCTTTGAGCTCGAAGAACGAAATGCAGGGTCGATGACCTGAAATAAATCACTCAAGGCCGCTATTCTCCCATTTAATCTCTGTACTTCCTTAATGCTTTTCGGCGGGTCGAAGCAAAGCCTTGATTTGACCTGGATTGGCCTCGATGCCCCTCTAGGTCACTAGATAGTCGAGAAATTGCCCTGAACCAACCCCAAAGGTGCATTTAGTGAGGTTCAACTTCATTCGATGTGTGTCTAATACATCAAAGGCTTTGAGGGAACATGATCATTTGCTCGGATAGACTTGACCAAAGATGTCGCCAATGTAAACCTCCATCCCCGCGAACATCTTGTTGACCAGCCTTTGATAAGTAGCCGGCGTTTTCAATCCGAACGCATAACCTTTTAGCGTAATATTCCCGCTGCCTTTTTCGGTCGTCCGTGCATCGAATCTTATAGCTCAATAGGCCCCATGGCTCAAGATCTCATGGCCGCAGCCACCATCCACCATCAATCTTGGGCAAGGGAAGCTATCCTTCGACAGCCATAAGATCTGTGAAATCTATGCAAACCCCGGCTTTTCATTTTTCTTCCGACCACTACCACATTGGCGAGCCAATCCGTAAAACTTCTTCGACAAACCCATTTTTACTAACTTAGTAATTTCCTCGCTTATAATTTGTTCCGGCGAACTTCCTCCGCTTTTGTCGAACTGGTTTGTACGAAGGATCTACGTTCAATCTGTGAGATATTATGCTTGGATCTATTCTGACCATGTCATCCGTAGACCATGCGAAGGTGCCACGGTGGTCCCTCAAGAATTGGATCAGCTGGGTTCGGATCTCCGGGTCCAACTGTGTCCCAATCTTGATAATTCGCTCGGGGTGGTCCGGATCTAGTGGCACCTCCTCTAGATCCTCCAGAGCATCCATCTTCTCTACTTGGGCCACCCCCCGTCTCCGTAATTGCTATTTAACTTTTCCATCTAGTGCCTTAACATAGCAGAGTCGAGCTGCTGACTGATCTCCAAGCAATTCCTCCACTTTCTCCCCTAACGGGAACTTAATCTTCTGATGGTAAGTAGATGGTACGGCTTTCATGGAATGCAACCAAGGCTGACCCAAAATCATGTTGTACACAAATGGTGAGTCCACCACAATCATCTCTGCTAGCCGATTCACTCCCTTGGCGGTAACTGGCAGAGTCAACTTTCCCCTTGCCATGCTCTCATTGCCATCATATCCTACCAATGTTGCTGCGGTAGGTTGGATATCGGACAACTGAATTCCCATTTGATCAATAGTGCTGAGGAAGATGATGTTTTCCGAGCTCCCATTGTCAACTAAAATTCTCTTCACAGTACAATTTCCAACGTCCAAGGTTACTACCAACGCGTCTTCGTGGGGATATATCGTGCCACCAGTGTCCCCTGCTGTGAACACGATATCTGGGATCTTCGCTTGCACAGTAGACACTTGAGCAATAGGGATCCGTGCATACGCTCTTCTATCCTCCCTACGCTCTCCTCCACACGCGGTTCCGCTGTGAATTGAATGAATGACTCTTCTATTCTCCACATTGTTTGCCCGGTGGGGCGAGTTGTTCTTCCGTGGGGATTCCTCCCGGTCTTTGGTCGGCCCCCATTTCTCCGGATTCTCAACGAACTGTCTTAAATAGCCGCGCCTTAACAACTCTTCAATTTCTCGTTTGAATGCTCGGCATTCTTCCGTCGCGTGTCCTCTCTCGCGGTGGAAGGCACACCATTTCGAATTATCCTTCTTCTTTGGGTCCAAATTCGAGATCGTGGCCGGACTTCATGAATTGCCATGCGCTGACGAAAATGAGGATACGGTCAATCCAACTTTCTCAAACGGTCCCAAGATCGATCATTCCGCTCGTTCTCCCTGTAGGGCTCGCCGTGTCTCCTACTCTGGGTGTATTCTTGGTTAAACTTTTTCCTACTCGAGCGGCTGTCCCTTTGTCCTCTAGGATATTCTGTAAACCTATTATCCCGGGCCCTGACGGTTAAATCAGCTCGGTATTCTTCTCCTCCAACTGGCGCAATTCATCCTTCCTTAATCGCCATGTACGCCCAGGCTATCTCCTCCTTCTAAAACTACAAAAGTCCGGCCTTTGTAAAGTCTACAATAAACTCGGTTTTTTCGACCATGTAGTCAGAATTTTGGCACCGTAATACCTCATTTGAAGCGCTGAAGCCACCACATCTGGATATCCATAATTTCCACATTCATGTCGTTAAATTGTTGGATATAGTCCCTCAAAGACTCTCCTTTCTGCTGCTGAACCCCGAATAAGTCATCCGGTCCTTTCAGCTCATGGATGCAAATTGGGTCGAAAATCCGAGCCAGTATGAAAAGGATCCATGCCGTAGACGAGGCGCTGAACCAAAGCAGGACCTTTCGGACTGACGTACACCTTGCACATCACGCTTTGGCTAGGGTATACAAGTTGGGATCATGGCCTGCTTAAAATGAATTATATGATCCTGTGGATCAGCTATGCCGTCGTACAGAGTGAACTTTGGGGGAGAAAATCCCGCCGGGTATCAACCCTTGTGATTTCGTCCACAAACGGTGTGTAATAACCCGTATTTTTTTTATTTTATTTTATTTTATTTTATCCAAATTGGTAGGGATTAAAATTGACTTCTGCCACGTGTTATTTTTTTTATTTTGATTTTGATACCGTTGCGTAGAGCTTATCGATACGAGTTCGTGGACTAGTGGCACAGTTGATTCGGAGTTACGGTTTGAAAGTTATGGTCAAGAGAAGATAGTGGCAAAATTTTAAATATTTCAAAATTAAATAATTAAATTTTTTTTTCCTTTTCTCTTCTTTTTCCCCGAGCCTTCACCCTAATTTCTCTCTCTCTCTCCTATTTTCTCTCTCTAAGCACCGTTGGAAACAAATTGTTACTACGCCTTCACTGTGCATCACCAGACCTCGCCACTACCACCATTAGAATCGCCACGTCGAACTCTACCATAACCGACCCTTCTTCCTAGGAAAATTGCCGAGCCACCGGATCGGAGTAAATTCCAGTAAGTTTCTCTCCTCCATTCGCGGATTCGGTGAGTTTTTATGAAAGGTAGGTGCTTTTCCACGCTTTTCACCTCCGAATGCGATTCGAGTTTTCCTTTAAAATGCTTGATTTTGCAGAAATTATAAAATTCTCCTCGAACCGAAACTTTCCGGTCAAATTCGCCACGCCGATTATCACCCGGTCCAATTGAAGGTAAATTCGTGATCCTTGTCTCGCTTCGATTTGATATATAATACGCCATTTTGGTTAAGATTTGAGAAAAATTCCAATTTTGGGTTTGATGTATTTTAGAAATCAGATCAATCGGACATGAGAGAACTCAAATTTGATTGAATTAAGGTATTCAGATCAAGTAGAAGCTAAATTGAAGTTCAAATCGATATCTAATTCACGATAAAGTACTATTCATGTATACCTGCTTAAGGTGTGATAAATTGGAAATTACTCAAATATGAGAAGTCTTTGGGGTGAGATGTGTAAACAAAATATTATTGATCTAAATTTGAGAATTAATAAATGGTATATTTGGTTATTACGTAGGATCTGTGACTAAAGTGGATCTTGGAGCTTTCCTGGATTAGCGGTGATAATTTGTGAGTGGATTAAATCTTATTTTTAAAATTATATCTTTATATTAAATGTGATTTTGGAGAAATTATATTTGTATGATTACATAAAAATATTGAGTTTGACCATTAAATATGTTTTATGTCGTGGACATGGTGTTATATTTCCTTTGTTAGTATATATTCACCTGGACATAGTGATTGCCTTGTTGATGATTTGTATTCCGTCCTCCTCGCGTAGGATGGACGATGATATATATATTCCGTCCCTCGTTTGTCTACGCTGACGCGGACGATGATCCATCTCTCTACTTGGGGCCAGGGTAGTATGATTTCCCCATTCCCTATGATTTTGGATTGTATCTCGCGTATAATTTTTCACCAGAGATTTTCTTATATTGTTATTCTCATTAGTATTAAAACTACTACTGGGTTATTAAACTATTTAATATAATTTATTCACATTCTGCATAAATTATTTACATTGGTAATGGGTCCACTCAGAGCTTGCCTCATTAGTTCTTTTATTTTTTAATTTTTTCGTAGATTTTCACCGACCGTGGTTGGATCTCCACGCAAGGCATCACCGCTACATATTACAACGCCAAGAGTTTTCATTATTTTTGTAATAAACTTTTCAGCTTTTCAATTCAACTTCAGATTTTATTTTCATTATTACTTTTGAAAAGTCAATTAGATTGCTCGATAATATCCTGTTGGTACCAAGGTGTCTTTGTATATTAAATTTCTTCCTATTATAAAATTTATTATGGTGACCGGTTAATTGTTGTGGGAAATCCGGTGATAATTATTGACCACCTGGATGTATATTTTGATAATGATTTTATTTGTAGGTACAAAAGGTTAGTAATTTTTAGGGAGGTTCTTGAAATTTATATAAAATTTTGGTAGAGTTTTCCCGGGACCCATCCCTGCACGGCCTGTCTTTGGTATCAACCTCAATACCCCCACACCTGGTCCCCCCGGCCTAACGCCCCACCGGGCTCCCGTGGTCCCTTTCCAACCGATATTGTCCCCAATTTAGCCGACCCAACGGTATGGGGTTTTATCGACTTCCTGAGAGTCACCCATCCTAGGATTGCTCACACTGGAGCACGCTTAACTTTGGAGTTCCTACGAACCCCTTAGCCAAACGTTCTAAAAAGGTCTCGATTTATATTAAGGAACCCTCTATCCTATTAAACCTTTCCTCCACCACCGATGTGGATGGACACTGTGTGGCCATGCCTCTCGCACTGGCCCCACTCACGTCCACCTGTTCTCCACCTCTCCAACCAATCTCCGGCTCGCCTTCTCCGCCTAGGTCCTCTCTAGCCGATCTCCCGAAGGTGTAATAATGCTTCGCTTTCCGAGGGTGGTATGGCTTCGCAGTTCGTTCCTTTGTGGGGGTATATTCATCCGTGGAGTCTAAATCTTCGCTTGGTTCCTTTCCTCGCTGGCTCCGCGTTGTCCTCCGAGAATGGTCTCCATCCTCGCAGGTCTTTTCCCGGCGCGATCAACCTGCCGCCTTCCTCGGTTTGGCGCCTCGGCCGTAAGTCGGTTTTGTCGCCCTGCTCAAATCAACCCGCCTCGCCTCGAAGTTGTTTTGAACGGCATTGAAAGCCTCCAACAGATGCCTATTGATCATCTCCTGTGCTTCATTCCGTTGTTGCAGTGCTCGAGTGGATTGCACCAACTCCTCCATCTCGGCGAGGAGTTGATCTACACGTTCATCAGCCATACTGGTTCCTCCCCGTGAATGGGGGCCCGCTATGTCCTTTTGGATAGGGTGATTTCTTCCTCTTGTCTTTCCGACGCACAATTTTGAAGCAAGATTAACGCTGCTTATTGGGCATGGTTGGCGAGGTTACTAGAAATAGGCATTTAATGGTTTTAGTGCAAAAACTCGATTTAGGCCTCCTTCCAAACCTTTTATGCGAATTTTGCTCCGTCACAAACGGTTAAATTTCCTGCCTAGCACCATTGTGACTCTGCAAGAATTAAGGAAAAGCGTGAGTTTTTGGGGGCACCGATGTGGTACCGGCCAAAGAACCTCCGACACTCAAGTCAGTTAATCGGCTTTGGATTTTTGGTGAATTCTAGTGTAGAGTATTGCGTACCTTGCTTTGAGTCATCAAGAGATATATATATGCATGGCCTTACCTTGTCCATCAAGATAAGGGCTCAAACCCTAGTCCGATTTAAGGCAAGTCATAATAGCGCTTCCCGCTTTAGTAAGTAAAATATGGAAAGTATCCAAAGATTTACTACGGAGAGAACTTTCCTTTTGGAACCCTCCTCGGCTCTTACCACATTCGAGCCAAGGGAAACTGTTCCGAGCCATCTCTACCGATTCGTTGCCCGGCTCTGATGTCCGAGCCAAGCCTTCTCCGAACCGCGTTATGATAGCCCCTCCCTACGGTCCCATGCTCTTCCTTGCCGAGCCTCCAAATAGACCCTGGCTCAATTAGCTCGGCACTTCCAAGCTAGCCCGTGGGCTCTTCTTTTTCTATCTACGATGGTTCCGCTCATACCTCCACCTTCAGCCTCGCCTACCCTGCTCAGTGGGAATTCCTCCTATACAGGGAAGTTATATGTATTTCCAAGCTCTCAAAGCTGAAAATATGTTCTCACTAGATTTCACCCCCAACCAAAACTTACGTACCATTGAATCAAGATTCTTACAAACTATAATCGGAATCTTAAACGTGGACATAGTGTAGAGAGGAATGGCTTGCGAACCGATCAATTAACTTTGATTTACCCGCTTGGAACGAGTTGAATTTGCCACCTCCAATCTTCCTTGAACTCGCTTCTTAATCTTATAAAATTCCCGAGATTTTTCCTTCCTAATATGAGAGAATTTCCCAAATAAACTGAACCTGCCTTCATTTCTTTAATACCCAGAATTAGTTTGATTGATCATCTTGCTTCTCTGCTTGTATTCTTTGAGAAAAACATTATGGAGTTTTCCTCATTAGCTAATTAGGCGTAACCACGTAATGTAGGTATCCAAAACCTGTTTGACGCCGCAGCATGTCCTCCATTGGCTCTACATGAAATAAACATATCGTCGGCGTACAAAAGGTGCGACACTGCCGGAGCACCTCTGCTAATTTTAATACCATGTAACGTTCCCGCATTTTCTTCATGGAATAACAATCTTGTCAACACCTCTACACATAAAATGAAGAGCAAAGGGGACAGAGGTTCCCATGCCTCAGCCACTAGAAGGATTGCAATTCACCACTTGACTACCATTCGAAGAATATTGAAAGTCTGTGCTATGTAACTTGGATCATATTCTAAATTTGTTAAGACCATATCCAAAAGCTCCATTCTAATATGTCATAGGTCTTTTGAGGTCGATCTTAACTAGCATCAAACCTTGCTCTCCTTTATTTTTCACTTTATGAACTAGTTCTTGCACAATGACAGAATCTATGCCATCCAACGGCCCTTCACAAAAAGGAACACTTGTAAAAAAGGAATAGTAAAACGCTCGTTAGGTAAAGAAACACCGTAGAAAAACAATAGTTACTGGTGTGAATAGAAAATAGCTGAGGTAGACCTCGAGAGGTCGACCCTGTGATTTTCTTGTAGAAAAACAATAGTTATTGGTGTGAATAGAAAATAGCTCGAGGTAGACCTCGGAGGTCAGACCTGTGATTTTCTTAGAAAATCACTAACATCCCTCTTCTCAACATCCATGACCATTCAACAAAATGTTTTTCTTTCCTACAGACGGACAGAAAATTACATGGAACATCCTCTTAAAGGTTATAAACAAAGTTATTTCTTACATATTGTTTCAGATGGGCTAGATAATAAACTAAGCCCACTCAAATGTATTAATCCCAAGATCTTAATATGATAAAATCATTATGATCTCTTCATCGGAGAATTCTCAAACATATGTAGAGAGAGGGTGTCTCTAGTCTGTAGTAAGAGCTTCCTTATTTAGTTAAATAAATGATTGCTTATAAAATATGTTTTCCTTCGCATATTCCACTCACTAAGAATGAATACTTTACGTGGAAGAGAAGCCGTGGGACTTGATAGATTTTCCACTTACTAAGAGTTAATACTTCATTAGATTTTAATGTTGCGTAAGGAAGAAGAAATACGCTGTCTCATATGGGGAAGGTGAACAGGTCTAATGTTTTCTTTTTAAAACTTGTTAGGACCTACAAAGTGGTGAATAGGAAAAATCGACATCTGATCACCGACCAACTGAAAATTAATTAAGTTGTGTTTGATAACATAATTATTTTCTATTTTAATTTTTTTCTCTTAAATTATGTGTAATTTGATTAATTTTAAAATTGGTTAGAATTTATTAGATGTTAATTAAACTAAAAATGTGAAAAAAAACTGAAAAATACAAAACAGAAAATAAAAACACTCAATTTTTATTTTTATATTTTTACTTAATTAAATAATCTAACTAATATCTAACAAACTTCAACTGACCTCTAAACTAACTAAATTATACATAATTTAAAAGGAAAAAATAAAAAATAAAAAATAATTATGTTATCAAACAAGTCCTTAGTTTACCAAAATCAATTAAAACCGACCGGTTGGTTAATCTGACAATAAAACCTACAGACCGATTTTTATATTATAAATTTTAATATTTTTTTATTATATTATTTTATAGATTTTTTATTTTTATATTATTTTATATTTATTATATTATAAATAATATTTCTTTATATAATTATATGTAGTTAATTAGTAATTTGGGGTATTTAACAAATAAATATTTTATTTTATTATTAATAAAAGATTAAAGTTAACAAAACAAATTCTCGATTGTTTTTGGTCGATTTTTAGGGTTAAAAAATTAAATTTCAGTTAAAAAACTGACCCACTAACATATTTTAGTTTAGAAATGGCAATGGAATAGGTGGCTCTCTGTGTCCCCTTTATCCAGATAATGAGGATCCAGCCCTGATCACGAACGAGGTCTGTGTCCCTCTTTGATGAGGGCCCCTTAAAGATAATAATAATTTTATTATATTTATTAAAATATATTTATAAATAATAAAATTAAATTATTAAATTTTTAATAAATTATTTAATAAAAATTGTGGCCCACCTCTTTATTTACGTCTAAGTTTTTTTTTTTTTTTGCTTGAATGCTTTTTACATTTTCTTTTATTTCTTGCTTAGACATTTTGCTTAAATGTGTTTTTTTTTAACTACTAATTAGGGTTAATTTGAAAAAATTGAACAAGAAAAGTTAAATTATTATTATTATTGTAACTTTGAATATTACTATTCTATTAATTTTTTCTTTTGCTGTATGTCTTTTTTAAAAAAATATATATTTATAGAAACTCCACAATTAAAGTTGATCTAAGGCCCCCAAAAGTTGCCATTCAAATTCGGGAAATTTAAATCCTAAAACTAAAATTCATAAAATTTACAAAATAAAATCTACATTCTCTAACCTCAATTGCAGAGTTCAAAAGGAAAAAGAAGGAACCAAACCCTAAAGGACTGAACTGATGGAGATTGGAGATTGAGAAAGAGCTTGAGATGAGACTGATTGACAACTGCAAACTGCAAGTGCAAGCTGGAGATCGACAGGCTACGATGGGGGGATGAGTGACGGTGTCTGCAATGACTGGGATGACGACGATGGCAGAATATTGTGGATAGTCTAATTTACAAACCTTGTACAAATATCTAAATGAAACCATATACCTAGTTACTATATGTTATTTCCCATAAAATATTAAATGAGTTTGAAAATTTTCAGATGTAGCTAATATTTTGTACGATCTATTTATACTTTAACATTGCTTAATTGTTGAAAAGATACGTCCTTACATTTTGTAGTTGTTGTCTAAGATATCCAAATTTACACTTCACTAAGAAATGACTATTTCCTTTACGTACTAGAGCTAGGAAAAATATAAGTGCCAAAGTTGAAGATAAACCAGTAATAAGGAACAAGCCTCCAAAGTCACAGAGACTAAGAGCATTGGGAGAACTATTAGCTGTAGAATCCCCAAATGTGTAAGTTGATTTACCTTGAAACCATTCAGTTTCCAGCTTTGCTAACTCTCCTTCTTCTCGAAGTTTAATGATTGCCAGAGACAAGTCATGAACCAAAGGTGAACCTTTATGAAAAACCTGAAAAGGGTATATATTAGAAGTAAAATATGAGCATATTATATATAATAATAAAGGAGGACGGTATACAATATATATTGTATCCACTTCCTGTCAGTTTAAACTTTCAGGAGTACATTAAAAGAAAAGGTTATGAGGTTTTGGATTCAAGTTCCAAAACTCTCTTTAATAAAATATCTCTGTCAAGAAGCAAAAGTGGAAATGTAAGGGCAGAATTGAGGCTAATATAACTCATTTTTCTATCAATTTAAACATTTAAAAATTGTGGTAATTCAACAGCAGAAAAGCACATGTATATGTTCGAAATTGACAAGATATTTTATTTTGTACTTGTAAAGCATGCATGCACGTACGATAATTAATTACAGAGCAAGTCACTTACGAAGCCAAAACCATTGGTAGTAGACATAGATTTAATCATCGAATACTCCTTGGGATACATGGCAAGGAAGATTTTGATGTAGGGAATGGCAGCAATTATCGCAGAAACACCACCATGCTTGCTTCCTCTTGATAAAGCTTCAACATACTCTTCTGGTGTAAGAAATGCCTTAGAGCCTTTGAAATTTAAGTTGATAATACTACCCCGAGCAGCGGGACCATCGTGGTAGCCCACATAATTCCCCCTTGAGTTTAATTGGATTTGTTGAATTGTCAACATTGAAGTTAAAGTTGCAGTGTAACTAGAAGTCAATACAAGCACTACAAACACCCACACAATCGTTACCAACTTTGACAAGTTGTTTACCAACTTCTCCCCTACAATGTGTAACAAAATTTGATTAGTTCCACTGTTAGTAACTAGCAAATTAATTTTCTTTATTCTATTTTAGAATTTACGTTCTACATGGGATAGAAAATATAAATATGTAAGACAATTATAATAATAAAAATATAATTTGCTATTTTTATTAAAGAGAGTGCTTACTGTGAGCAAAAACAAGAGTTGAGAAGGAAAACCATAATACAGTTCCAATTTGCTGAGATAGTGAGCCTTGAAATTCTTGGTTATTTGGATGCTCAATTATCCACACAATACTACCCGTCACTATAAAGAAAGCAGCTGTTGTTAACCAAAGATCCACCGAAAGAGGTTTTAAGAAGATCCACATGTTGCAGTCTTTTTTGTTATTGTTTGGTACCACCATTCCAACACCATTGTCGGTGTACGGTATTGTAAAATCAACGTATAAGGATCTATTGAACGTGATGGCTGTATCCCCAACAACAGCATCATATTTCTAGTTATTTATCATTCGCATAACAAGAAAAAAAATATATAATTAAACTTGCATCCATCATAAAAATACACAAACATGTAAAGTAACATTTAGATGATATTGCATATATTTCAAAGATGGTTTCAAGAAATTTTACAGAACAGAACATAATAAACATGGTTCAAAAAAAGAAAGTACGCACCTGAAGATAGACCTGGTGAACAAGATCATCGTAGGTCCCTTTGAGTCTACTTGCATTTACTGAATGGTATAAATTGATACTCTATTTGATATGGTAAAAGCTCAACGGCAGCCTTGAATACGTCTACACAGAAGCCAGTGACATGATATGTTGCATTAGATTGAGGATGATCATAATCCACACGAACCAGTTCTTTAAACCCTCTTTTCATTGGTACACCGATTCTTAGCTTTATGCCATTCATTCCCATCATAGAACGACCTTTTGGTGTAGTTGTTGTTCCTCCAGGCCATAAAATGGCGTCAAGATCATTAGGAGATAGAAAACTTGTTCCTCTATGGCCCTCTTTTGTGCTTTCTAATTTTGCACTCCAAAATCCAACTCTTCTCTCCTCTCTACCTATCACATTTACAATTTCATAAGTGTCTGATGACATTCGTCTCCCATTTTTAAACATAAATTCGCCACTCAAGCCTCTTAATTTTGTTTGCAATATTTCCTTGAGAAGTGTAGAACCCTGTTTAGAGGATTTAGTACTATTTCTTGTTGGAGCTGGGAATTTAACCTTTGTCCTCTCAACTGCTTCTGCTACAGCCCAAATTGAATCATATGCCCAAATACCATATGCACTCGACTCCATGACTTCCATATTGGGATTTTCAATGTACATTTTCCTTCTCAATCGTGAAGTAAAATTGTGAAGATCCTTGGATGGTGGAATATAAGACTTCAAACCAACTACACCTTGCATTGACTGAAATATGGAAGAGTCAACGAAGTGCAAATGGTTCATAGCAGCTGCGCTCATAACCCAAGCATACCCTTTGCTCATCATTCCCAACTCTTCTGCATTTTTGACAAGTTGAGCCAAGAGATGTTGTGAAATATGCACTATGAAAACTGTAGTTTGGAATGTCATAATCTTATGAAGCTCCTTAATTATTTTCTCATCTGTATATGAGGTAGTAATGACACTTCTATATCTGATATGTATATTACTTTCTTCCAAAGAATCAATCATATATGATATTATGTCTCTCTCAAAATCTAAGTCTCCATGAATTAGTATGACATCCCTCCACTTGAAAGATTCAACTAAGGCAGTGATGCCCTTGAACTGAGAAGTTTCATCTTGTGTGGTATGAACTAGAAAGGGATATAATTTGTTAGAGGGTGGTAAAGAACTATGTTCTAAAACAGAAACCATAGGGAGTTTAGCTTTGTTTCCAATCTCAGCCAGAAAGTTTGCTTCCATTTTTATTTGTGCACCAATGATTGCTTCTACCTTGAATTTATACAAGAGCTCAAGAGCTGCATATAATTAACCAATATACATTTGATTAATTAGTATTAGAGCTAGCCCTTTTAATTCTCCAAATTAAGTTGGTGAAGTTAATAGAGTAAAATATGGAGTCTTCAAGAGTTCAATTAGCATTATTATGACTATGCAACTAAAATAAAAATGTTTAAGAAGGGAACAACAGTTAAAAGGCTATTAGACTGTTTGTGTTATGTATTCAAATTTTATGTTATACTTTGATCCTCATCTCATATATTTTCATGACAAATTTTTTTTTTTGTTTTTGTATATTATATTTTATTCTTATCATAAGTTTTTTTATAAAAAAACATCAAAATTTAAAATATAATTATTTGTATTCTTTAATCAGTGGCGGAGCCCAACTCCAATATATATGTCGGAGTAATTTTTTCATAATCATTCCAGATAATAAATGAACTGATATAAAAATAAAATAAAATAAAATAAAGAAGAAAAATAAATATAGAAAAGGATTGAAATCTTTCAAGTCAGAACCTAAACTTGAACCATCCTATTAACTCCAATATTTCTTAGTTAGCAGGAAACAAAATCTCAAATACGTACTCATCAACAAATCCAAAGGTAATGCCACTGAAATAAAAAGCTTTATAAAGTGATATAATAACTTACCAGCCGATAGAGCCTCTAGATGCTGTCCTTTGGAATCCCTTGTGTGGAGAAGTAGTCTAGTGGTGTAGTTATGATGTATGCCATAGAAACTGAAATGGCCATGGCTATGCAGCTCTCCAAAATCTTTCCTTCCATTGAACTCATATCAACAATCACCCCAACGTGGACCTCATCCTTTATTTGATATCATCACCCCAGCAACACCGACCCAGATTGCTGAAGAAAATCACAAATAAGAGGATAATCTGCTTTTTGCTTTTGGTCGTCTCCATTCACCGATTGGGCATTATTCTTTATTGGGTTTCGAAATATATATATATATATATATATATATTAAGGTCCAAGTATAATAACAAGTGTTGACCAATTTTTTAAAACGCCCGGTAGGAAAAGGAACACGCGTAAAAAAGGAAGTTGAATAGAGAATTCTTCCTAATCCCTGGAAGGGTTAGGTGGAAGGACAGGTGGATTGTATGATACGTTATATTATTATTTCGTATATTATAAATTTGTTTGATATATTATATTTAAATGTCACATAAATTTTTTACTTAATTATTAAAGCTCTGTTTTATATAATTTTTGCGATAGTAGAGTGTTTGATTTGGAGAAATTTGAATGGACTCTCTATTCATATCTCATTTCCCCACTTCATCTATCTTATTATTTATGTGGTATGTTTTAAAGACTGCAGCATGCATAAACGTCAAAGATTTGGGTAGTAGCTTATTAGAAAAAAAAAACAAGACAATTCTGATGAATAGAAAATGCGGTTAAGAGTGGAATGTGTATGACATTCCTCCTCGATTACATGGTAGTCAAATGTGGAACTTGGAAGTGTTTTTTTCAGGTCATTTGTGTGGAACTTGGATGTTATAATGTTTCATGTGGTCCAAAAAGTAACAAATACGCTATCTGGCTGGACTAGAGACGGCGAATGGGTCCAAATTTTTTTTACTTTTTTATTTTTTTTTAATCACTAAACTTGTGGACCACGGCGGGTGTTAAGTTAACCATGAAACAAACACATCTCATTTTTCTTTTAAAAGAATTTTTAATGACAATACCCCTTTGATTATTATTTAAGTATGTCTCTGGACATTTAATTTAGTGCATAACCATTCTCCGCTGTTAAATATGTGTGCAAAAGCATCATGTGTTGTCATTTATTTTTTTTTTAATTTTTTTGGAGGATGAAGTTGAATTTTATAAAAATTCATGTCGTCTTCGTCTTTTAATATAATAATAAAATTTTTTAGATCAAAATCTTTTTCTTTTTTTTTTAATTTGCTTAGGATCTGTTATAGGGAGTAAATTTTTTTTTTATGCTTGGAGTATTCTTGAAGTATATTTATTTTATATCATGTACAAAATTTAAATTGATAGTTAAAATTTTTTAAAATTTAAATTTTTAGCTAAGATTTTTGAATATGAGTAAATTATTATAAAAAGCTCTCCCCTATTAGAATAAAGAAAAGTAGTCTTTTTAAATATTTTTTATGCAGAAATTCTCACACGTTAATTTTTTCAAAACTCAACTTTACCCAAACGTTAAAAAACTATCACTCGAGGGCAAAGTGCTTTTGCACTAAATTAAAAATTCAGAGGTTATAATGTTAAAATTAAAATTTAAAACCAATATACTATTCAAAGTGATAATAAAAGGAGCACTGCTATTAAAAATTATTTACAAAATATATATATTTGATATATATTACAAAAATTAATTTTAATACAAAAAAATTTATAAGAAGGGAGGGAAGAAGGGTATTTAGGATATTTTATTATAAAAAATTTGGTTAAAATTTAATTATTTTAAAAAATAATTAAAAGTCTTCTTTGTCATTTAAATATATTTTTAATAAAAAAACATCATAATAATAATCAAAATAATTTTTTGCTTTTTTAAAAAATTCCAAATTAAGTAGTAATAATCTAGAAATATTGTCCTAAAAAAACCGATTGAACCTTTACACTCATTTATAAGAATTATAATTTAAATTTTGATACACTCCGATTAAAATTTTATTATATTCAACTTTATTAAATATACAAATATTAAAGAAATAAATTTATTAATCTGGATTCTAATTTAATTTTATAATAGAATGATGATTGCGGTCCTTTTTTATTAAAAAAAAACCAATTGAAAATGACTGTTAGTAATATTAAGAGGTAAAATGTTACCAAAAAAAATATATATTAAGAGGTAAAATAAAAAATGTTAATTGACTCAAACGCAGTCCCTTGTCTGTCGTTTTGTGTAAAACCACCCATCCACTTCCAGCCCGACGTGTGTGCCCCGCAACAGTACGACAAAAGCAGCGCAAGTTAACCAGAGCCGGCGGCGAATGATACCACCAACTGCCGAGACGTACTTCATTTGCATAACCATGATATATCCTCGCAGTTCTCATCTTCTCCTTCTCATCTCCTTCTTCGTCTTCGTCCACTTCTCATTCCTCTCTGCGACTCCATCATCAACCACCCAAGCAACAGCAGAGGACACGCTATCTACTTCATCAACCATATCAAGGTTCCAACGGTACTCCAGATCAACACCGCTCACCCAACTCCTCTATATCATCAAGCATCCGATTTCACCCTCTCCCAAGCCAAGTCCTTGTCCCTCGAGTCTCAAACCCTCGAGTTCGTCAATGGCAAGCCATTTATCCTCCTCAAATGGCCTGGATCAGACCCTTCTCTTTCCTCTATCCTCCTCAACTCCCACACCGACGTCGTTCCTGTCGAACAAGACAAGTGGGTCCACCCTCCCTTTGATGGCCATATTGATTCACAGGGTAATATATACGCCAGAGGGTCTCAGGACACCAAGAGCATTGGCCTTCAGTGCCTGGAGGCGATTCGACGCTTGAAGGCTTCTGGTTTTCGGCCTATTCGCTCAGTTTATGTGTCTTTTGTTCCTGACGAGCAGATTGGTGGCCGTGATGGTGCTCAGAAGTTCGCTGAATCCGATGTTTTCAGGGATTTGAATGTGGGTATTGTACTTGAAGAAGGTGATTTTTTTATTTTTGAAATTTCTGTAAGTGGGATTTTGAGTCCTTTTTTTTTTTGGAATGATTTTGTGATGTTTGTGTTTTGGAGAGTAGGGTTGACTTCGCCAGATAAGAATTACAAGGCGTTTTATGCTGAGAGGTGTCCGTGGGGGCTGGTGATCAAAGCTACTGGAGCACCGGGTCATGGGGCAAAGCTTTATGACAACACTGCCATGGAGAACCTGTTGAAAAGCATTGAGAGTGTCAGGAGACTTCGGGCTTCACATTTTGACTTGGTGAAGGCAGGTTTGAAGGCTGAAAGTGAGGTTGTCTCAGTTAACATGGTCTTTCTGAAAGCTGGTACACCTTCACCAACTGTAAGTTGGCCAACTGTCTAGATTTTTTTTTACTAACTAGTGTTGCTTTATTCTAATTAATTTCTGGCTTTTGTAAACATTTTATTGTTGGATTTAACTGTGTGTAAGAGTGGAACTTTAATAATTAGTACCCTATGGCTACTTATGATTGACGGTTCATCTCGAGAGACTTCTTTATGTGCTCTAAGAGATTTCTTTTGTAGTAAAGTAGTGTTTTGTCAAATTCATCAAGCGCCTGACCAGTATGCAGATTATGGAATTAATTTGAATAATGGATTTTGAAGGTTTGTCTGCTGCAAAAATGATAAAAACATATGGCATTTTGGCTATTGGCTTTGTCAAGTGGAGATGGTTTACGATGAGAATACACCTAGTTCTGGAGATGTTTGCTAAGGAGAAAGAAATGAATGACTTGGTATCTGGTTTGATGGAGTTATTTAATTGTCACCCTAAGATATATGAATGACTAGAAGGCATTTTAAATGAACACTTGCCTCAAGGGATAAGGTATGGGCCTCATATGATGAGCAGCCAGATAATGTTCTCCAGATGTATCAGTTAAAAGAGCAAGAAATATGATGCAGAATAATATTTTAATAATATTCTAATTTTCTCCCAAGCAAGTCATAATAATTTTATGATGATACATCTATCTTGAAATTTTGTAATTATTTCTCTCATTTTGTTTGTCAGGGATTTGTCATGAATTTGCAGCCATCTGAAGCAGAAGCAGGTTTTGATGTAAGAGTCCCACCAAATGCTGATCCAGAGTCTTTGGAGAGACGAATTGCTTAAGAATGGGCACCTGCTTCACGCAATATGACATTTGAGGTGGCAATTCACTGGTTGAAACTCTTTTTGTATTTTTTGTCTGAACCTTATTAGAAATAAGGAAGGTATAACTCATTTTGTTATAGCCAATCTATGTTTATGCACAAAAGTGTGGGAGTAGAGAAAAAAGCAATTTTGGCCATGATTATAGTATTTGAAAGTTTTACCATCTGTCTAATCCTTTTTTTGAGTTAAATCTCTTAAACTTGCTTGAGACTAAGACTTGTGCTAAGTGCATTTTAGGATTTAAGTTTATGTACCTAAAAGATAAGAGGGTAGACAGGATGGTGAAATGATAGTATCTGTTTGAGTAATACTATAGTCACCAGCTAGTTTACGAAATTTTTGGGTACCCTGATGTGGCAGAAAGCAAGTGGTTGAAAAATTATTGACGCCCACATACAAAGATTAGTAGTAGGATCTGATGCAAGCTAATAAATATCCTGCCGCATTAGTTGGTACCTGAAAACTTTGATAAATAATTTGGTGCATGTAGTAGTATTTTATCTCCTTATGTAGCTTTGGTAGTAAGTATCAATGGTTTTAAAATGAACCGCAGGAAGGGTGAAGGTGTGTGAGGGGAGGAAATCCTGAAAACTTCTACCTAAAAACTATGAAAGGAACATAAAGAAACCACACAAACTTTTCCATGGGAATCCTTTGGTGCTAGAAGAACCCTCATTTGCTGACTTAGTTTAGGGAATTTTTCTGAGATGGTTGAACTTGTTGAAGTTATATTTGTTTTTAAGAAAGAAGAAACCTTATCACAGTCTGTGCTTGCTTGATTAAATAATGAAAAGGATGTTACTTCCTAATAGCATGTGAGGTACAAGTGCTATTTCTGTTACTGGTTTGAATCAATTGTTCGAGCATCTAGTGGATGACTGTATGCAATTTGCTGACCTTGTAAATCAGCTCTTTTGACATTCCTGGGTGCATTTAATGGCGAGTACAACCATAATCTTGTTACTTCCCTTCCTTCTAGAGTTTCGAAACCATGAGCATGACAATTTATGAAACTTGAAGAATTTATTTCCTTTGCAGTTACTCTAATTGTTAATACCTTTTGCAGTTCAAAGAGAAGGATCCCGTGCTTGATAAGTTTGGGAGGCTGGTCATCATGGCAACTGACAGTTCAAACCCCTGGTGGAAACTGCTAGAAATAGCTGTGAGAAAAGCGAATGGAAAACTTGATAAGCCACAGATAAATATTGGCACAACAGATGCTCGCTACTTCCGGGTACAGGGCCTACCAGCAATTGGCTTCTCACCTATGGCTAACACTCCCATACTTATTCATGACCATAATGAGGTGAGCGTTAAATTCAATTTGTAGTCTGATAGTTCCATTAGTGCATGTGTGGATGACTGTTTATGTCCACATTTATATGCGTTGTTTTAACTCTTCTATGTGACAATTCATTTGTTTAATTATATGGTCTAGGATGTTATATGTTAAGTATGCTCGACATGTTCAGGTTTTATGGGAAGCGCTAAACATTGAACTTGTCTATAGTAGCTACGTATATAATTGTGTGTAGTTTTTTTTTATAATGGTTTCTCTTTCTTTTTCTTTATTCTTTTCGTGCCCTGTAATGGGGAAAACTTCTGTAGTTGGCGTTGTTGATTTGATGCTTTCATCAATTTTCTTCAAAATAGCACGGAGAAGGAGTCCATGTTTTAAATTTTTAGGATCTCTTATTTGATAATTAGCTGGATGGTTTCTTTGTCTATGATATTTTATGCTGACCAGCTGACCAATATTAACTTCAGCTTACCTTCATCTTAGCTAGTGTTTCTTCCTACCTAAACTGACAATGAGCTAATGAGACACTGGCTAGCATATAAATTAAGTCATGTCTTCTCTGTTTCGTCTTTCAATCCCTGTCATCTTCCCGTGTGCCCTAGCCTTTACCTTTTCTATGATTCACACTTGCCAAAATGAAATTGCTTTGAATATTAGGAAATGCTTGGGGTTCCAAATTTTTGGATCCCAAAATGATGTGGCATTACCTCTAGGGTTACCACATCATCAACTAGGTTTTTAGTTTTAATTTAAATAATTACGGTGCAATTTATGATTGATTTGGGAAGAATTTGGGATCCCTAGCATCTTCCCTTTTATTAGTATTGTTCTAAGTTAATTTGCATCTCATAAGCATGTGAGCTGACCATTGTATATATTTAAATCTTCTTGCACAGCTTCTAAATAAAGCTGAATACCTGAAAGGGATCCATATTTATGAATCTATTATCAAAGCTTATGCATCCTACGCAAAGGATGAAAGAAGTGGAAGCTCCAAAGATGAGTTGTGAGGGAGAAAGAAGGCTAATACACATTTTCCAGGAGAACGTGCTTGATGGCATTTTCTCTAAATATGATGGGAGATAAGAGTTTGGTAAAACATCAAGACGGTCTTGAAGCAGGGATGGATCGCCAAATAAGCACAGGATTGAATCATTACAGCACCGGCTCGCCTCAATGTCATGGTAATGGAAAATGGTTTTGGAAAAATGAGAAAAATAATAATAATTTTACATCTTTGTCATACTGCATTCTTTTAAATTTGTAATAGAGTTTAGACATCAATGCATAAATAATGTACTATGAATATATTTCAAATTCCATACATGAACACGTCAACTTGTATGTGTTTTCGGATTGCACTTGACACATTACATTAAAGCTACTGTATTTGTCCAGTTGAGGCTCTTGCAGCCTATGGCATTCAAAATATATTACCTATTCCAATATGAAGACCTCCATTTTGGTGTGTGGCCTATTTCTACTTGATAATCCTCCGTTTTGGTGTAGATGGAATTCGATATCAAATCTCTAATACAAGAGTAATAATATTTTTCCTGAACCAAATTAGTTCAATTTTTTGTATGTTTGCTGTTGACAAAATTCAATAGTATTAGAGGCTCCCAAATTTTTGTATACTTGTAACTTCAACTTTGTTTCTATTGTAGATGATTATTGATCACAAATATGTATTTTACCTGGTTGTCCTTGAGTTCGACATTCTTCATGAGGGTATCTTTTACCTATCTTCTATTGAACACTACACAGCTTTTGCATGCAGCATGAGCTCATGATTTCTTCTGCTACCAGTAGTCCCCACAAGAACAGATCCCATCTTGAAAATGATGGTAACGAATCGGATCTCTAATCACAATAATTCGGTTCTCCTTTTTTGCTAATAGCTTTGCACATACATGACAATCTCCACAAATTTTGATGTTTTTCCAAATTCTAACAGTTTTTCCTTCGAAAAGCTCATCATACCGAAGGCAATCGCCAATTTCTCGCTGTGATATCGTAGTGAATCTTCTCCTTGTTCCCCCTCTAGATCTTGCAAAACAAAATTGGTGTCTGGAACATAACCAACTACCATCAATTTCTAATTACCAAAAAACTACCATCAATTTCTGAATTAAGTGGTTTAGGTACTTAGTAATCTTATCCATTTGTGGATTCGAGTTATCTCCTATTATAAAAGCATGGATCTGTTTGTTCACTTCAATCCAGCTGCACCCTGGTTCTTTCTTGATTCCTCTGGTTTTCATGGCTCTTCTAATTTCTTCAACATCCTCCCACTTCTGAGACTTTGCACAAATATTGGATAACAGTATATAAGTCCCGGAGTCCTGGGGATCCAGTTCTAGTATTCTTCTAGCAGCGTATATGGCTAGATCCACATGCCGGTGAACCCTGCATGCACCAAGCAGAGTTCTCCATGTAATGGCATCTGGTTCGGACTTCATTCCATTAATTAACCTTACTGCTTCATCAAGCTTCCCCGCCCTTCCAAGAAGATCAATGATGCAACCATAGTGCTCTCTTCCGGGATCAATCCCAAAAGCTGCTTCATTGATCGAAAATAGTACCACCCATCTTCCACAAGCCCGGCATGGCTACATGCAAACAGAACTCCAACAATTGTGACATAATTTGGTTTCATCCCTGAAAGTTTCATCGATTCAAACAATCTCAGTGCCTCTTGGCTGAAACCGTTTTGAGCTAAACCTGCAATCATGGCTGAGCGATCGTATTGTCATTTCTGAGCTGATTTTCATCGAATTTACACATATAGATATTGGTTGTGTGGGTGGTGGTTTGGGGATGTCTCTGAGAATAAAAGCGGTGGTGGACAAGTTCGTGCAGGAGCTGAAAGAGGCTCTGGACGCTGACATTCAAGATAGAATCATGAAGGAGTGGGAGATGCAGAGCTACATACAAGAACGCGAACGCGAAGTCGCCGAGCGCGAGGCTGCTTGGAAGGCCGAACTCTCTCGCCGCGAGGTCACTATTCCTCTTCCCATTTTCTTCATTATCATTTCCATACCATTTCATTATTTTAATTTATTTTATATATTTTTAATTTTCATTATTTTAAGTAAGAATAGAAGATGGATGTTAATTTCATTTTTGGGATTAAGAATGTTTGCTGCATTTTGGTTTATGCTAAGAGTTATTAAGTACTGGAAAAATATTATGAGGTTTATTTTATTTATAGCTTTGTGGAAGTAATACATGAACTCATGAGTGATGCCCGGTTAAGATTGGCAGTGATTTTTGGTCATGGGTTTTTAGCATTAAGTTAATTGACTTCATTTCCAGTTGAAGTAAACTAGTTGTTTGATTTGGAACTTTGTTTTGGATGGAAAGAAATACAGTAGAATCGGTAGTTACAGCTGTAACTGTTATTTTGCTCCTTTGGGAATGGTTTATGTCATTTGCTATGAGCTTCATGTACAGAACATTTTGGCTTCTTTGTAGCAGTAATGGGTACCCTTCTATCCTTGTACACTCTGATTCACTTAGTTTTTGCAAAGGCTGCCCGATATTCATTGTTTAGGGTCTTGATTGTTAGAGTTCTCTACTCTTCTTGAGTAAACAATTGACTCGTTTTAGTATTCCTTTTCGTGTATCTCTTTCCTTCGCAATGTCATCCAAACTGGCAACTGGGAACTTTCCCACCTGGCTCAGGCTATCTGTTTTGGATGAATTAATGTCTCTGATTTTCATGTCAGACATGAAGTTCCAATGGATTGCCTTATAAAACGGAAGGCTGTTTTTAAAGATTCATTAGTTTTAGGGTTAACTACATTTGTGGCCCTCTCATTTACCCCCAAGTGCGCTGTGGATCATATATTAGTTTGATTCCTTCAATTTAGAAATTTGTGTCATTCTAGGACAATAGATAATTAACCCTTATTTTTACACTGGGTTCTAAATGCCTAAAATAAAAAGGACTTTATTAAATAATGAAATTTAACAATGGAAATAATAATTAAAAAATAAAATAATTGAAAAGCTGTATGAAGAAACTGCTAAAAGAAGTTTGGCTAAGACATAATGTAGAAAATGTATAGAATTCTAAGTTGATGTGGGTGATGGCTGCTGGTTGATCTTCAATTGCTCTGCTCCCTTAAACAACCGAAGACCACAGAGAATTGTGATATATATAGAAATTTTCACATGCATATCACTAGAGTTTCAAGCCAATGGTGTCTTCATAGGATTGACCCAATTTGTAAAGTAATAAATAATTAAATAATTATTCATGCTCTAATCCACACCACCAAGAATATTAAAATTTTCCAACTCTTCATGACACCTATTACACCACATACGAACTAGCCACTCTTCATTTATTTTCAATACTTAAAATCTAAACGTCAATTTTGGGCTCAAACACTATTAATGTTGCATAAAATAATAAATATGAGCTTGAAAATTTTCAAATGTAGCTAATATTACATATGCAGTATCAGTTTCTACTTGTACATTACTTGTTAAAAGATGCTTTCCAACATTCTGCACTTGTTGTCTTAGATATCCAAAGTTCCATTTCGGAAGGAGATGACTATTTTTTAAGTAAAAGAGTTGAGAAAAGTAGAAGTGCCAAAGTTGAAGATATGCCACTAATCATGAACAAGCCACCAAAGTCGTGGACACTAAGAGCATCAGGAGTACCATCTGTAGATTCCTCAAATGTGTAAGTTGATTTACTATGAAACCATTCAGTTTCCAGCTTTGCTAGCTCTCCTTCTTCTCGAAGTTTCTCGATTGCCCATGACATGTCATGAACCAAAGGTGAACCTTTCCGAAAAACCTGAAGATCATAGACAACAAGTAAATTATGAGCATCATGTGACTCACACACATGCGCAAGCGCATGCACAGATCTCACACACACAAGAACTTGTATATCAAGAGCAGGTCAGGACTTACGAAGCCGAAACCATTGGTAGTAGACATAGATTTAATCATTGAGTAGTCCTTAGGATACTTTGCAAGGAAGATCTTGATGTACGGAATCTCATCAATAATAGCAGAAATACCTCCATGCTTGCTTCCTTTTGACAAAGCATCAACATATTCTTCTGGTGTAATAAATCTCTTTGCACCTTCGAAATTCAAGTTGACAACTACGCCTTTAACAGCTGGTCCATATCCAACATAATTCCCTTTGGTGTTTAATTGGATTTGTTGAATTGTCAACATTGAAGTTAAAGTTGCAGTGTAACTAGAAGTCAGTATAAGTATCACAAACACCCATATGATCATTACGAACTTTGACAAGCTGTTTAACAACTTCTCCTCTACAATATATATCAAACAAAAATTTGATTAGTTTAAAAAAAACTATACATGAACATAAAAATGAAGTGAAATATAATAGAAAATTTCCTACGTACAAAGATTGAGTTACTAAGTGTGCATGTATGGCTAATTTTGTCAAATTTTTATATGTTCAAATTGTATGATTGGACTAATATTGTGGTGGGAAAAGTAAAGAACATGTCATAGTGTAGGGTGGTAAATGTATATGTTTAAATTATTCCTGCATGGAATACTATCATGCTCGAAAACAGACATAACAGTGTCTAAAATTCAAATTAAATTAAACTTATTATATAGTAGATAATAAAAGAAAAGAAAAGATTGAGTGCTTACTTTGAGCAAAAACGAGAGTTGAAAAGGAAAACCATAGTGCAGTTGCAATTTGGTGAGGCAGTGAGCCTTGAAATTCATGGTTGTTGGGACGCTCAATTAACCATACAATACAACCCGTCCATATAAAGAGAGCAATTGTTGTTATCCAGAGATCCAGTGAAAGAGGTTTCAAAAATATCCACATGTTTTGTTACTGTTTGGCACCACCATTCCAACGCCAATGTCGGTGTAGGGTATTGTAAAATCAACATATAAGGATCTATTGACATGATGGTTGTATCCCCAACAACAGCATCATACTTCTACTTAATGACGTGTCGTTTGTATCCCCAACCAAAGATGCATATATAACACAGAAATAAAAATTAGACATCCATCATACATATATATATATATATATATATATATATATATAATCATAACTCCTATATTTATACATTAATAAGTCCCTGCTAATTTGAAAGATATAATTTTGGTATCACCAGCTAGTTTCAAAATAAATAAATAAAAAGTTATCATCACCTATCACCTCGCGAATTAATCTAAGCGAATATTTGGGGACCAAAATCTGCTTTATCAAGTCCTAGTGCTCTTTATTATGTTCATTTCTTAAATGATTACTCTCGATTCACATACATTTTTCCTCTAAAATAAAAATTAATTTCAAGTTTTAAATGCTTTCATTAACATTAAAAATATGTAAAAATAAAGAAATAAAATAAAATAAGTTTGCAAAATGAATCAAATGCATTGAGATAAATATTTGTTCATGCGTCTGGAAACAAAAATGTAAAATTAATTATCCAAGTTTGGTTCAAAATGGAATAGAATTCAAACATCCTTGTTTCCGTACACGTGAACAAAACATAAAGCATATTAAAGAAATGGGCTTAAAATAATATACATATACGTATATGTTAATGATTAAAATGGAGAATATTGGTTAATATATAAATGGGCTTAGAAAGCATTTTTAAAATAAAAATATACAAAAATACAGTTAAACCTTTATAAACTAACAGATTTGAACTAAGAAAAACTATTAATTAATCGACAATCAATATTTTATTAATTAATCAACAATAATTGAATAATTTATTGTTGAAATAAGAGAATGTCATACCAGAGCTTATTTCCGAAATACGAAAAGCTAAAGATAAGGTCCAAATTGATATTAACAAAAAATTAAATACCTATTTTACCAGTAGTATCTTAAGTAGATCATATAGAGTTAACTAATTGCATGTGTTATGAAATTATTAATTTATGCACTAAATGGGTTGGTATGAAAATTTGTATGTTCCTTCTCTATTCCACCAATTAAATAATAACACATCATTAGAAAATATATATATATATATATATATATATATATATATATATATATATATATATATATATATATAGACAAATGGAAGTAGACGATCCTTGTCCATGAAACTCTATATAGACTATTTTTTTATACAAAATTTATTATCTTATAAATTTATAGAATTATTAATTTAGCACGTTAAGACCAGCAAAATATATATATATATATATATATATATATATATATATATATATATTATTTAACCATTATCAATTTATCTAGTAATATTATACATTATTTTAGATTTATAATTAATCACCAAAAATTATATGTTTACGAACAACGCAAACATAATATAATTCTTTGGATGGGTTCAAAGAAGGCAAGTACGTACCTGAAGATAGACCTGGTAAACAAGATCATCGTAGATCTCCGCCGTCATTCCACTGGCATTTGTATATGGTATAAATTGATATTCTACTTGATATGGTAAAAGCTCAACGGCAGCCTTGAATACGTCTATACAGAAGCCAGTGACATTATATGTTGCATTAGATTGAAGATGATCATAATCCACACGAACCAGTTCTTTAAACCCTATTTTCTTTGGAACACCGATTCTTAGCTTTATCATTCATTCCAATCATAGAACGACCTTTTGGTGTAGTTGTTGTTCCTCCAGGCCATAGAATGGCTTCAAGATCATTAGGAGATAGTAAACTTCTTCCTCTGTGGCCCTCTTTTGTGCTTTCTAATTTTGCACTCCAAAATCCAACTCTTCTCTCCTCTCTACCTATCACATTTACGATTTCGTAAGTTTCCGCTGATACTCGTCTCCCATTTTTGAACAGGAATTCGCCACTCAAGCCTCTTAATCTTGTTTGCAATATCTCCTTGAGAAGTTTAGAACCTTGTCCTTGTTTAGAGGATTTGTAAGTAGTACTTCTTGTTGGAGCTGGAAGCTTAACCTTTGTCCTCTCAACTGCTTCTGCTAGAACCCAAATTGAATCATATGCCCAAACACCATATGCACTCGACTCCATGACTTCCATATTAGGGTTTTCAATGTAAAATTTCCTTCTCAATCTTGAAGTAAGATTATGAAGATCCCTGGATTGTGGAACATATGCCTTCAAACCAACTACTCCTTGCATTGACTGAAAGACGGAAGAGTCGACGAAGTGCAAATGGTTCATAGTAGTGGCACTCATAACCCAAGCATACCCTTTGCTCATCATTCCCAACTCTTTCGCATTTTCGACAAGTTGAGGAAGGAGATGTTGAGAAATATGCACTACGAAAATTGTAGTTTGGAATGTCATAATCTTTTGAAGCTCCTTGATCATTTTGTCGCCTGTATATGAGGTAGTGATGACACTTTTGTATGTGATATGTATATTACTTTCTTGTAATGAATCAATCATATATGACATTACGTCTCTCTCAAACTCTGAGTCGCCATGAATTAGTATGACATCCCTCCACTTGAAAGATTCAACTAAAGCAGTGATGCCGTTGAACTGAGAAGTTTCATCCTGTGTGGTATGAACTTGAAAGGGATATAATTTGTTTTCAAAGGGTGGTAAAGAACTATGTAGTAAAACAGAAACCACAGGGAGTTTAGCTTTGTTTCCAATCTCAGCCAGAAAGTTTGCTTCGATTCTTGTTTCTGCACCAATTATTGCTTCTACCTTGAATCTATGCAAGAGCTCAAGAGCTGCATATAATTAACCAATTTATATTTGATTAATTAGTATTACTAAGTAAATTCTTTTTCGATACAGTGTGTAGTAAGTAGATGCATCATGCATGTGATCTCGTAAGACAGCTTCACTTGTGGCAAGACTTATGACAAGTTACAAAAATATTATAATTGTTTTAAAATTATTTCCAAATCATTCCTAAGCAAATTATACACAATTCAAAATAAAAAATAAATAAAGGCGACTAAATAACTTCTTAAAAATAAAAACTAAAAAAAAAGAAAGACTAAATATCTTCTTTTATGATGCTGTGTGTAAGTTGATGCATGCGACCTCATACGATACTTGGGGCAAAGTGAAGCTATAATTGTTTTTATGCCACGTCACAAAAACATTATAATTGTTTCTGTGATCCTTGCACAGAAATAGGCTTTTGTCTTTTTCTTTTTTTAAAAAAAAAAAAATAGTTGTTCGTCTTGTTTAGGTGGGGTACTTAAGTATTGACATTTTCGAAGGTACTTAAGTACATTGACATTTTCCTAAACTATCTTTAAAATAATAAAAAATGAACAGATGAAAAGAGCTACATGTGAATATATAACAAAAATTTTCTTTTTTCTTTTAAATCAATTTTGTTTTCTAATAAAATGAATGATTGAAATATATATATTAAAAGTATAAAAGATACCTATATATTTTAATAGGTGATTAATTTTGTCAAATTTTATAAGTGAACTTATTAGTCAAAAAGTAATTCACTAATAATTGAATGAAAAAGTAACTTTTAAAATTATTCTTTATTCAACACGTCTAAAATGACAGGTACTTTTCATTCCACTCAGAAAAGAAAAAAATTGATAACTCAGCAAGGGCTGAATGTATTTTCCTCGAACCTCATAGGGTGTTGGTGAAATTTTCCGTTATGTTAAAGTTGAGATCTACCATAGCTTCCTCTAAGAAAAAAAATAATAATAATAATAATTTTTTAGATGTTAAATTCAAACATGGTCCAACTCCAATAGATATGAGTAATTTTTTCATAATCATTTCAAATTAAGTTATATTTGATAGGATAGGTAGAGATGAAAAGGTTGGATGGATTATATTAATTTTTATATTATTTGATATGTAAGAATAAAAGAGATAATGAAAATTTAAATATAATTATTAATTTTTATAATCTTTATGATATTATAAGAATTGATTTGGAGACATTGGGATGGACTTGTTCTCTCTCTCCATTCTTTTTTTCTACCAATCACCGTCAAAACAAATACTAAATTTCTCCGTTGATCCCTCCCTCCTTCTATCCCTCTATTGAAACCCCTACCAAAACAAAATTGAACCTTCCTGTTAACTCCAATATTTTTATGTTAGCAGGAAACAAAATCTAAATACGTACATATGAACAAATCCAAAGGTTATGCCACTGAAATAAAAAGTTTTATATGGTTATATAGTGGTGGTTACGTACCCGCTGATAGAGCATGTAGATGTTGTCCTTTAGAATCCCTTGTGTGAAGAAGTAGTCTAGTGGTGTAGTTATGATGTATACCATAGAAATCCGAAATCGCCATGGCTATGCAGCTCTCTACAATCTTTCCTTCCCTTGAACTCATATCAACAATCACCCCAACGTGTACCCTTCTTTTATTTGGATATCATCACCCCAGCAATACTGACCCAGAATACTAAAGCAAATCACTAATAAGTGGATGGTCTGGTTTTGCTGCTTTTAGTGATCTCCATTGATTGATTCTGCATTATATTGATTCTGTTTTATTGGGTTTAGGGATATAGATATAGAGGGTGCTAAGGTGGGCGACAAAACTGCACCTTTATTCCTTTTTTTCTTTCTTTTTTTTTCTTTTGTATTTTTATATATAATTTTATATTTTTATTTTATTTTATATTTTATATATATAGAATATTTGGAGTTTGATAAAATATAAAATACAAAAAATATATAAAATTATATATAAAAAATACAGAAAATACAAAAAAAGACATATAAAAAATACAAAATATAAAAAAAAAAAAAAAAAGAAGGAAAAAAGGTTGGGTTTCGCCCACCTTTGCACCCCTCTATAGATAGATATATAGATTTGCCCGCCCACCAATTTTTTTTCCTTTTTCTTTTGTTTTACCTTTTTATTTTTACATTTTTTATATGTTTTTTTTAAATTTTTTGTATTTTTATACAATTTGTTTTATATTTTGCTAAACTCCAAATATTCCATATATATATATATATATATAATATAAAAAATTGAAAAAAAAAATATAAAATGTAAAAAAAGTAAAAATTTTTATGAAAATCTGATAATATATATATATAGGTTTTTGGGCAAAATGACCATCAAAATAATAATAATTGAAAAAATATCCACCAAAGTGGCTGAGTGAAATTCCAGCAAGTCATTTTTTTGCTGGAATTTCACTCGGCCTCTATGCCGAGTGCCTCGGCGTATTGGCCGAGGATTTTGTTTGACTTTGTTTTATACAAGTTAGTTTGAAATTGTTGGTTTGATATATTTGTTTACTTATAATTTTTAAGTTAATAAATGAATCAATTGGCATTTTTTTACTATTAATAAATTAATATTCATTACAATATTGACCAAACTAATAGGTAATTTACATCTCATTGTGAAAAATCTCCACAACATATTTCTTCTCCCTAAATAAAGTAATGTATTATTTATTAAGTCAAATGGCCTTCAATGATGAGGTATTTTATATACTTGATATATAAACACTATACAAAAATCATAATTTGTTAAGTAAATAATAAGATATATTGATCTCAAAAATGTGTAAATAATATTGAATAAATTCTCGACATTTCTTTGTAGGGTGGGAATCCTCTTCATGATGATTATAATACTAATAGAAAAAATATAATATATACATATTAAATTTATTTTCTATTAATTTAAGCTTTTAGGAATACACGTAGAAAATTCAACAGGGTAGAGCCAAAAGGTTATGAGGTTTTCAACTCATTTTTTCAGCGGTATACACTTTTTGGAATAGTGGCAATTCAACAGCGGACACATACACAAGTATATTACGATAAATATTTTATTTTGTACTTGTAAAGCATGCATGCACGTACAATAATTAATTGTAGAGCAAGTCACTTACGAAGCCAAATTCATTGGTAGTAGACATAGATTTAATCATCGAATACTCCCTGGGATACATGGCAAGGAAGATTTTGATGTAGGGAATCTCAGCAACAATAGCAGAAACACCACCATGTTTGCTTCCTCTTGAAAAAGCTTCAACATACTCTTCTGGTGTAAGAAATGCCTTAAAACCTTTGAAATTCAAGTTGATAACACTACCTTGAGTAGCGGGACCCATTTGGTAGCCCACGTAATTCCTCTGAGTTTACCACCATTCCTACACCAATGTCGGTGTACGGTATTGTAAAATCAACGTATAAGGATCTATTGGATGTGATTGTTGTATCCCCAACAGCATCATATTTCTAGTTTATGTATCATTCGCATAACAAGAACAAATATATAAATAAGTAGACATGCATCCGTCATAAAAATACATAAATACGTATGTAAAGTAGCATTTAGATGATATTGCATATATATTTGAAAGATGGTTTGAAGAAATTTTATATGTTTACTATACTATCAAATTAAACAGAACATAATAACATGGTTCAAAGAAAGCAAGTACGTACCTGAAGATAGACCTGGTGAACAAGATCATTGTAGGTCCCTGCACTGAGTCTACAAGCATTTACAAATGGTATAAATTGATATTCTATTTGGTATGGTAAAAGCTCAACGGCAGCCTTGAATACGTCTATACAGAAGCCAGTGACATGATACGTTGCATTAGATTGAGGATGATCATAATCCACACGAACCAGTTGTTTAAACCCTCTTTTCATTGGTACACCGATTCTTAGCTTTATGCCATTCATTCCCATCATAGAACGACCTTTTGGTGTAGTTGTTGTTCCTCCAGGCCATAAAATGGCGTCAAGATCATTAGGAGATAGAAAACTTCTTCCTCTATGGCCCTCTCTTTCTAATTTTGCACTCCAAAATCCAACTCTTCTCTCCTCTCTACCTATCACATTTACTATTTCATAAGTGTCTGATGACATTCGTCTCCCATTTTAAACATAAATTTGCCTCAAGCCTCTTAATTTTGTTTGCAATATTTCCTTGAGAAGTGTAGAACCCTGTTTAGAGGATTTAGTACTATTTCTTGTTGTAGTTGGAAATTTAACCTTTGTCCTCTCAACTGCTTCTACACAGCCCAAATTGAATCATATGCCCAAATACCATATGCACTCGACTCCATGACTTCCATATTGGGGTTTTCAATGTAAATTTTCCTTCTCAATCGTGAAGTAAAACTGTGAAGATGGGTGGTGGAATATAAGACTTCAAACCAACTACACCTTGCATTGACTGAAATATGGAAGAGTCGACGAAGTGCAAATGGTTCACAGCAGTCGCGCTCATAACCCAAGCATACCCTTTGCTCATCATTCCCAACTCTTCTGCATTTTTGACGAGTTGAGCCAAGAGCTGTTGTGAAATATATATGAAACTTGTAGTTTGGAATGTCATAATCTTATGGAGCTCCTTATTAATTATTTTCTCATCTGTATATGAGGTAGTAATGACACTTTTATATGTGATATGTATATTACTTTCTTCCAAAGAATCAATCATATATGATATTATGTCTCTCTCAAAATCTAAGTCTCCATGAATTAGTATGACATCCCTCCACTTGAAAGATTCAACTAAGGCAGTGATGCCCTTGAACTGAGAAGTTTCATCTTTTGTGGTATGAACTAGAAAGGGATATAATTTGGTAGAGGGTGGTAAAGAACTATGTTCTAAAACAGAAAGTATAGGTAACTTAGCTTTGTTTCCAATCTCAGCCAGAAAGTTTGCTTCCATTTTTGTTTGTGCACCAATGATTGCTTCCACCTTGAATTTATACAAGAGTTCAAGAGCTGCATATAATTAACCAATATAAAAATGTTTAAGAAGGGAACAAAAGTTAAAAGGCTATTAGACTGCTTGTGTTATGTATTCAAATTCTATGTTATACTTTGATCCTCATCTCATATATTTTCAAATTTTATTTTATATTTTATTCTTATCATAAGGTTGTTTTTTTTTAATTGAATATCAAAATGTAAAATATAATTATTTGTATTCTTTAATCAGTGGCAGACCCAAATCCAATATATCGGAGTAATTTTTCATAATCATTCCAGATAATAAATGAATTGATAAAAACAAAAATTCAAAATCAAAATCTTTCAAAGTTAGAACCTGAACTTGAACCATCCTAATAACTCCAATATTTCTTAGTTAGCAGGAAACAAAATCTCAAATTCATTTAATTATGAACAAATCCAAAGGCAATGCCACTGAAATAAAAA